>JAITYZ010004190.1:0-16677 GCA_027744595.1 Paronellides praefectus | reverse complement strand
TCAAAATTTTATTTCATAAAACACATCATAATTTCACACAATTTACAAGCTGAACAAAGTCCTTAGGCCCAAATAAAATTTAATTTGGATGCCTGTGTATTACTAACAATTATAATTTATAACCACATACAATCAGAAATAATTGTCTGTCTACATCAACCGGAAAAAAATATTTTGGAATTTAATATATTATTATTTTTATCATTAAATGCAATTTACTTATCGGCAGTATATAAGAAGCGGCGATATTGTAAAAATTGTCACAAATTCTTACTGTTGAAGTACTGTGAATACTAAAAAAGTGAGTGCAGCAGTGACATGAAGTCTCTAACATTTTATTCATACAACATCAAGAGAGAAAAAGTGATACACAATAGACAGTGCGCTTATCTGGAACACGGAAGTAATGAATGACTAGTGACACAAATACACCAATAATAGGTTCAGTATATTTTATTGCACAGCCACATTGAAGGAAAGGGTGATTTCTCAAGTATATGTAACCGATACACACAAGATCAGTGATCTGGCACCTTATAGTTCACAATTCACATTTTTCCTAGTCTACCTAATAAACGAATTGGTGTCAATTGACTTTGGTTGTTGTGATTCAACTACTGTTGGAAGTGATCTGATCTACTTTTACAGCATTCGGGTATTTGGTACAGGTAAAATATTAAATCTTTTTACGTTCTGAAAAAAGTGATTGCCCTTATTTTGCATTGCACCTTTAGAAATACATTATGCATTTTAACTTATTTCCTATAATATGTACAAAATATGTGCTATTTATTCAGAGCTGCGTTTACATCGATTTATTCCTAATTATCTAATATTTTCTTAAGCCTCTGCAGGGATCTCCTAATTTTTTCCTCATTTCTCTTCATTTTCACCACTGATGATCCAGAAGACGGGGCTGGATCAACCGGTAAAATCCCACTTCCCCTAATATGTAGCCCTGCGGAATGACTTTCCTCTCCAGGAACAGCAATGGCCGCAATTTCATCTACCTGAACGTCCAATTTTGTCCTTACATCTTTCCACAAGCTCTGCAGTTCAGTTGTTGGTGCGGTGGTCACCGGATCTGATACCATTTGCAACGTCGTAGCCGTTGTTGAAGCGGAAGTTCCCGGGGATTGTAGCGTTTGATGCATATTATTGTGCTGAGACTGCGAATGACTAGATGAGGATAAACCTCTATGCTGATACGAATTATAGTGATTATGATGATGAGTCCGGTTACTGCTGGACAATAGCGGTTTCCCACCACCACTTCCAGGTAGTAAGATGGATGCTGAGCCCAAGTTCGCACTGCTATTATTCAACATGGAAGACTTGTTTGTTGTGGGCATTCGGATGCTTACCTCAGACTCAAAGTCTTTGCCTAGACTGAACTTCATATTAAGCAAGTTTAATGAACTGGAGCTGCTAGGCAAGTAGGAACGTCTTCGTCCACCTTCATGCCACGCCAGTGTCATATTACTTGGCGTGATCATTTCATGATGATGGTCATTCTCAATACCACCTCCAGCAGTTGAGGCTGACGTGGTCGTGACTCGTTTAGACTTGGAAATAATCTCAACATCAAAAGAAGAGTTGCTTGAAGCAGAGCATGGACTAATGGAGCCGGAAGTGGTGGAAGGCTCAATAGACTTGGTAGTCTGTGTTCCCCGATTCAACCTACTTCTTCTTGATGTGGCGGTAGGCAATCCTCTAGAGTATTTTAAGTGATTGGCAACCATCTTGTCAAAGGCGTCTCTGTCATCATCATCCCCTTCATCTTCGTCAACTTCCTCCAGTTCCAAATCAGTGCCGTCTGGATGATGATGATGTTTACTTGGCTTGCCGGATGGTAAGAAATGATTATCTGTAATTTCAGATTCAGTTTCGGATTCACCATCGGCATCCTCTGCCTCTACGTCAGTCTTAATAGTTCTTCGAGTACTCGGACCTCTTCCATTTGTAATACCACCAACTCCGCCATTAGCACCCGCGCTACCAGGTGACAAGGACCTCTGACTTCGACCAGAAGAGATTGATTTATAATTTTTTGTCAATTTTATTGACTTGGCGGATGGAATCGCTGGCAACTTTGTTGAGTGGGAACGTATCGGAGGTGCGCTCGCTGGAGATCCTAAATTCAAGTCTGCTAGTTCCTTTGGGGCAATAATCGGATCAAGCACTTCAATTGTGTCGTTACTACTCTGTGACGCATTTGTCACCTGGTTTTTCGTATCCCCACTGGACTCTGTCCCAATACAGCTGTCTGCACTCAAGCATCGTTGAAGAATTCTTGCAGGTCCATTTTCAAGATCAATGTGTTTGGGCGGAGCCAGAGGAATTTCATAAACGGTTTCAACAGAATCATGTGATGTTGTGTTTCCCTCCGTATCAAACATTCCATCAAAACTTCTATTGTTATCCTGTGATTGGATGGAATCTGCTCTTCCAGAATCAATCTCAGATGATTTTGTAGTAGCTGCACTCAGAGGTGAGGCCAGACTTTCTAGTTCATTCTTTTTGTTTTGCTTCTCCACCTCATCATTTTCGTTGATATCTTCAAACTCCATCGGAGCCATCAGATAAGCTTCCAAAGTACAACGAACTACCTCATCAATGTCCTTCTCCTCATTTTTAGATTTTTCCTTTTCTGTTGTCACTTTATTGTTTTCTTCTTCATTAACTGGAGTGTCTGCTGATACTGGAACCACTTCTAAAGTTGATGATACCAAAGTGTCCACCTCATCAGCTACCGTAATTTCCTCCGTAGCATTTACTATGTCTGCATTTTCTGGTACAATTTGTGCCTCCACCTCCTTCGCTTGTCCATCACCACCCCCTGCATCAGCTTTCTCTAATTCTTCCAAGTAGCATTCACATTTTACTGGATCGGCGATTGCACAGTCAGCAGGAGGGTTAACTTCTGGTGGTCGTCTATTTTCAGTTTCTTGGAGTCCGCCCTCTCCGGGATTGGAAATGGCGCCTGTAATAAATCCTTCTTGTGCCACAAATTTTTCAATTGCAAGCAGCCTCTCATTCTTGTCATCTGTACCCTTTGTATCATCCTTCTCCTGAGATGCGTCTATAATGACCGCATCAGCCTCCACACTGGCCCCATTTTCAGTTTTAGTTTCTCCATTTCCAGATTCCTTTCCCGTATCCCCAATTTTCTTACTTTCAGTTTCGTTGCTATTATCTCCACTTGCTGCCCCATTTACGGCTTCGTTACTAGTATCCCCACTTGCCCCATTTCCAGTTTCGTTACTTTCCACACTTCCCTCATTTCCAGTAGGATTGATTATCTCAACACTTCCCTCATTTCCAGTAGGATTGATTATCTCAACACTTCCCTCATTTTCAGTAGAATTGCTTATCTCCACACTCCCTCCAATTCCAGTATCGTTGCTAGTATTCCCACTCCCACCATTTACAGTATCGTTGCTAGTATCTCCCATTACCCCATTTACGACTTCGTTGCTAGTATCCCCACTTTCCTTAATTTCCGTTTCAGTATCCCCACTTTCCTTAATCCCATTTTCATTAACAGTATCTCCACTTCCCCCACTTTCAGTTTCAATACCAGTGTCTTCTGTTATCGTGTCGTCTTGAAGCTCAGTTGTTTTGGCATTTTCAAATTCCGAAGTGCCCACGCTCACGCTCTTGCTTGTCATTCCCAACTGCTTTTCCAACCATGTCCCAAAAGCATCATCCGTTTTTGTAAAGAACCTCTGGATGACAATGTGACCCGTGATTTTCTCCAGATCTTCCAATTTACGCACATAGTTAAGTGGTGGATAAACAGTCATTTGGGAACATCCCGAGAAAGGATCAGTCGTCAAGTCTGTTGAGGTTGCAGAAGCATCGGTAAAAAAGGGGGAGGGAATAGGTGATGTTGAAACGTCAACCCGATTCCCTTTACTTGTTAGCTTCTTGTCAGTCTCTTCGCTTTCCCCATTATTTATTTGTTGACTTTTTGAATTTGCTCTCGATAAAGTTTTCCTTTGTTCCAAAATCACTTCACCTTCATCTCCCTCTACCACCGTTACATCATTTTGATCAACTTTATCCGCTTCAAGGTTCACGTTGCTTCTCCCATCAGGTTCACACGTTGCGTGTTCTTCCTCCACTTCCGCTTTTTGTTTACTTTCTCCACCTGGAAAAAGTTGGGACTCAGTCTGTGTCTGTCTGTGACAAGTGACAACATCAGGAAAGCTACTACGTGTACTTCTGCCATGAAGATTTTGGCTACTGCTGTGCCGTTGACTGCTGCTGTGATTATTTGGTGGTTGGTGATGACTTTGTTGATGATGGTGATGATGAGAATGATTATTTTCTTGGTCCGGCCCATGCTCTATTGTTGTCACTTCCTGGGTGTACACATGCCTGATTTTTGCGTTCACTTTGAATGGAGGGTTGTACCGCTCTCGAACAAACCTGTAATCATTATCATCACAAAACTTGCTATTATATGTCTATCCTCTCTCATGTGAGAATAAAAAATATTATATAGGGAAAGAAAAAAATGCGTGCGTAAGCGGAGAACATAATTTGTTGGAGGGAGTAAGCGAAAATTGCATGATTATTCCAATGGGCCATTATTTGAGTTACACAATGAAAAAATAGGTAGAATATTTGGGGTTTGTGTGCGAGAAGGAGTTGATAGCAGTGTATTAAAACAAGTTAAGTGGAATGGATAATTGGAATGTCGTGTTTATGGACCTTTTGTTACTGGAATGATGACCATGAAGAGATTTGCCCATGTTGCCTTTTTGACTTATGTCCGGTAATAAAGGGAACTGGGCACGCTTGCTGGCACTATCCAGATTTGTAAGGCTGGTGGATCTGTACAGCAAATAATCAATACAGAAGAAATCGCAATTAGCACTACTACAAGAAACTATAGAATACATTGTACATTATCATAATATATATAAAATGAAGTACACAGGTGCTTTCACATTCACATACACCGTCCCAAGCTAGTTTTTATTTACCAGGATTTATTACGAATATTATGGACTTTGACTTACCCCTGCATGCGTGGGTGTAATTAATCAAGTTAATTGGTAAATACACACTATTGGGAAATTACCAACTTTCATTTTTGCAGGTATAATAACACTTTGATTTGTTGCATATTGCCCCATAAAGGGTTTGATATTCTTTGATATGATGCTAATCTGACAGTTGTAGGTTGAGTTTGAGCTTGAGTTATAGTTATAAAGTGAAGTCTAACTTCTTGTTAAGTATTTCCCAAATGTGTTATGAAATATTTTTGCTAAAGCAAATCAAACTTTAAAAAAAATGTAACGATCTATTTCTTCAAATTAAACAAGCATGGATAAACTGACAAAGATTTTAGACTTTAAATATTGTAAAAGAGTTTTCCGGTAAATACCCTTTACCCTGTACACAATGCACCTACAACGACAAATAAAACAGAAAGTGGTAAACTCCAATTAGCCCATATGTAAAAAATGTCGATCACTTTCACAACACATGTCATGCTTGCTAGATAATTAATGTATATATATGTATTTGACCGAGTCTTGTTCACCTTAAACCACATGACTTCAATTCACCCATCTCTCTCCGCGTTTGCCTTATACACTAACGAAAGTAAAATATATAAAAGTAGGTATCCGTAGAAAGATAAAATTGTAATTTTTACAAGCGTTTTTTCTCATTGTCTTAAAACAGACATATTTCTTTTGTAGTTTTACTCTCAACTTACAATCGCGTGCAACCAGGTAGATCCCGAAAGGATTTCAAAATCGAGGGCGCCCCAAGCTGTTCCTGTTGTCTGAGGGAGATACCGGAACGTGGATTAACGGTATAAAAGAGTGGTGATGTATTTCCAAAGAAAAGCGAACAGGAGTTGTCGTCGATAGTCTGCCCTGTCTCTGACTGGAACCGTTCTCGACTCATGTCTCATTTTCTCGTTCTTCACCGCTATATTCCCTGTTACTTTTAGACACTTTCTTTCCCTTTCAAAAAGAGAGAGATAGAGAGCACACCATAAACGGAAAAAAATGTACTAGAAAGCACTAAGTAGATAAGCACACGGCATAATATACACACACACGCCGCAGCACCAAACCACACACCTTTCATTTACAGTTTTTTTAAAGCTTTTCTTGGTCCAGTAAAACTTTGCATACATTACCACAATTTACAAAATATTATTCTTATTCCATTACATTTATTCATCATATCATGCGTCCATATAGTCCATAGTTCATACCACTACAACATGGCATATGGTCAATAGTTCATTTATCCGTTTAAGTACATTCTGTTGTGTGTGCCACCATGAAAAAAAAAATCCACTCCAACCGACCCATTTTCACCTCTTTTTTTTACTTTTGTTAACAAGGTGGTTTGTATGGAAGTAGAAAGAAAAACAACAAGAGTAACTCTTATACTACAAAAAACACCACATCAATTACTATATATATTCTTTGAGTTGTAGTGTAAACGTTTGCGGCGGAACGGTATGTTTTCTATGGTGGTCGGTCCGGTTTTTATTACAAACTTTTTGGAGAGAGAGAAAGAAAAACACAATCATAATCCGTCGGCATTGCATTCCTTCTTTCTTTCCTTGTATTCTGTTTCCCTGCTGCTGCTGCGATGGTTTTATTTTTTCTTCCCAGTTTCCTCCATAGCCGAGTTCTCATTTAACGTTACGTACTTTTTTCACATTCCAATCTTCTTAATCGAGTATTTTGAGTACATACATAATATATGCAAACGTGTTTTAGATTTAGATTGTGTGTGTTGTTTTGTTTATAAAATAAATATATAGCATAAAAAGACAATCAATATAATAATTCATAATACCCCATAAGCCTTTATCAGTCTGCCTGCAAGAACTGCAACTATGTTTGTTTTTTTGTAGTAAGAGTAGCATACAAACTTGGCATGTTAACCGCCGGGTTTTACTCGTTTTACTTCAAATAAAAAAATATGACATGTATGGTGCCATACAGTCTTTGAAACCATAATAGGTAATAGGTATACATAGTACATACAACATACTACACTGCACACACATTAATTTTATTCATGTGTTAATTTAGATCAAAGAGGTAACTACTACTGACCAGTGACGTTTTTTTTGCTTGTACTTTTTTTATGCTCCATTCAGATCACGACACCTTTTCCCTTATGTAATACAACAACCTTAATTTGGGCAACGTGTCCACTTCCTGCTGCTACTACTGCAGCAGCAAAAGCAGAGTGTTCTTTTTTTCATTCATTCATTTCCCAAAGTCGGATCCAATCCAAAATAGGAAAGTGGTTTGATCTGCTTCGGTTATTGAAAATGGTACATCGACATGCCATGAAAATTATGAAAATGGTAGTGGATGACACACTTGTGCTAGTTTTCTGTCATGGTTTGTTGTCTCTACACACTCTACTCTACAACAACACAGGTTGTATTCATGGAGTGATTGGAGTAGTTTCTGGTGCTATGCTGTCTGTTGTACATATGTTATGATATGATGTAAGTAGGTAGCTTAATTGCTGGTCGTTTGATGATTACATTATGAAAATTGAACGTGAACAAATTTGAGAAGCCATATTGTCATTATTTTTTTATCCATTATCTTTCAAGCAGACAACATTGTTTTTTTAGAAGAGCGGAATATGGAACGAGCAAAAAAACAAAGAATTTTGACACGGAACTGTCACTAATCGTTTTATGTCCGCTCATAGAAAGGAACAATGAGCAAACTAATGAATTATAAATAAATGTCCATCATTTTGCTCAAGTCCTTGTCTTGTTCAAATCGAAGGAAAAATAGTCCTTTTCGGAATTTCTCCTAAAACCTGTATGTGTACTAGCAAAAGACCAACGGCAAACTATTAACCTTTCTTCCCGGTATTTTTTCTTCTTCTCTTTCTTTTATTTATGTAATTGCAATTTATTTTTGGTCCAGTGTAGTTTTTATGTTTATTTTTTCCGCTCTGGTAAATAATCCTATTTATTTATTTGCACACATATTTCTCAGAGTTTTTGGTTTCGAGTAAAGATAGTTTTTAGTTTCGGGTTTGCCCTACTATTCCAAAAAAAACACTTGCACTGCTCCTACTATTTACTAACTATAAAATGCTCTACTCAACTTTTAATAAAAATAGAGTAATTGCAATATGGAGTTATGCGTAATGCATTCATTTACTACAAGTTATCATTATATTTAGTGCATACTATGTACTTTTTGTATATTTATATTGTATTTTTGTCTAGCATTTTTTCTCCTTTTCCTATCGATTTGCTCATTTTTTGACAATAATAATTTTATTAATGATATCATCACTAGGAAATCTGATTGTGAGTGGAAAAAGGGTAAACTATTGCAGCGCAGTGTTGTTGTACTCGTAGTATGTGAACTTTCATTTTATGTAATAATTTTGGTTTTTCTGATGTGTGTGGTGGTGGTGTATCGACCAAATGAGCTCCACTTAAGTATACTGCTACTACTACAAATATACTACTACAAGTTAGATTTTATATACGTTCACGTTCAACATTTTGTCTTTCATACACAAACTCATATTAACTCAATAATACTCCATGCTTTCTCCTTTTTCCAAATTACATACACACACATTTCACCGATTCCTTCTTCGATTCATCAAATCAACAAACACACATAATATTATACGCCGACCAGATACTGAACACCGTTGTTGTCCAAAAAACCCCGAAACGCTGTACTAAATCAAGAAGAAGAAGAAGAACAGAGCGGCCGAGAGAAAGAGAGAGAGCAGCGTAGAATGTGCATTTGGTCGTTGATTGGATTATAAGGCAATCAGCCAATTCTTCAGAAAATTGTATTATTTGGGCTGTTGAATGAATCACACGAGAAAAGAAAATAAATAAACCAAAGCACAATAGAATTTCTTCGCTTTCATCCTATATATCCCACAAAACAGTAGTAGCACTATTCCAACTATTCACGCGAACAATATGTCATTTCTTTTGTTCCATAAGAGTATATAGTCTTGGCTGACATACAACAAAATTATGACGAGGATGATGGCTGGGGGAGATGTATGTATTTTTTTGGATTATCATTTTATATATGTCCCTTATTCATTCCGCTGTATTTTAGATTTGAATCTTTGAGAATCATGTAGTAGGAATATTTTTAGTAGTTGCAATCAATCCAGTAGTCCACAAAAGTCTATGTGATTTATGCAACGTGTGTTTCTTGTTATTGTTGTGCACTTGTGAAATATGCAATGCACTTTTGGAATTGAATCAAATAAACTATGAAATATTATCAGGGGAACGCAGACGATATAGTACTCCAATAGTAATAGTAGGGCTCACGATGAAAGCAATGAGTAGTGGATGGGATGGAGTGACGATGAAGATGATGACGATGATGGTGGAAAATGTAACGCAAAATGAGTGGAATCAAATGCTTTGCTTTATTTTCTAGTTCTGGTTTACCAACTTGACTCGACTACAAAAAGCGTAGTGGTACCTACAGGACGAAGCACGACATAACCAACCGACATGAATGTGAAAACTGCGAGAAAAATGCAGGAGGTCAGCTGGATAAAACGGTGAAGTGAATAACGGGAAACGGGACAGCAGCAACGACTCAAAAAAAAAAGAAAGCAATGAACGACGTAGTCAGAAAGGAATCTGGGTTCCTTTTTTACATTGCGTCTTTTGATGTTGGGAAATTTTTTTAGACAGTTTTACCTGCTATGCCAAGGATAAAGAAGAGAGAAATGAAAAAGGAAAGAAAGAATGAATACGGTGACTTGGTGTTTTAGCCTTAAATGCTGAAATTACCAGAGATATACAATGGCCATGTGTATTTGTTTGTGTTGCTGAGCATGAAACCAAAAACTCCTGGAGTGACACACAGTGCTTCTGAAAATATGGGAGGAGGAAACGCAAATGAGGATTACCTGTGCTGCTGTGTGCCGCATGTACATAATATGTGTAAATACACGTATGCATATTATAATATGCCATTGATGCACCTGTGCGTGTGATGATATCAGAATCATTATACGGCTATTGTTTTAACTATAATGCTGTAGAATGAAGATACGCAAACACGCGTGTAGAGAGACTCATTAATTACAGGCAAATTGTCTCCAATGACTTGAAAAATGTGTCCTGATTTTGGCTATATTGTATTATTTTAGGATGTTATGGTAAGGAATATGGGTGAAAGAGTCAACGTTTAACTGGTTCGGAACATACATACATACGAAGCAGACATGCAGCAGCGCTCCTAATCGACCTAGTCTGCCACCCACTGATATTTAGGTTATACGCATACCAAAAGGATCCCTATGGAAAGATTTTATGAGAATAAAATGGAAAAGGATTGCTAAAATACGGCATAAAAAGTCATGATATTTCCGGGCAATTTCGTAAATAGATATTCTGCTCGTTTTTTTGTAAATAGATATTCCGCTCGTTTTTGTAAATCTACATAAAAAAATACCCCAGCTAGTAGTTGAGCTAGTACAACCACATTGCACCAGCCCCTGATTCAAATAATTCAGCAAAAAATCCAATATATGAAGCATCTCATAAGACGAAGTGGATAGAAACATGGTTGTAATAACAAACCGCGAGGCGCGGATTATTTTGGGTGCCTTCTGTTTCTTCATCTTGTGTTACGCGCTGGGCTCTGTCCTGATGTCCATCACGTATTTTCTGGCTTATGGATTACTTACCTTGATTCCCTTGATCATTGGTGGAGTTTTACAACTGCTCCTCTCATTTGGATTAACAATATTCAATTTTTGTGTCGGCTTAGTATTCATGATGTTCGAGCTAATTGCCACCAGCTTACTTTTTGCGCTTGTGTCTGGGCTCGTCATTCTTTTGTTTTGTGGACTGGGCATGTTATTCCCCACTTTCCCCTTCTTTGGAAACTTTTCGGCTTCATTTACCTACAACAATGGGCAGCCACCACCCGGACAGAATGTACAAAGGGTGCAATTGCAATTCAGAAGTGGACCATGATTGAATAATGATTATAATAACATGAATCATAATTAATAACTCGAGTATAACAAACAACAATAAAGATCGCGCCATGAAAAACTCCACATTTTATCATTTTTAAATTTATTTGCTACAATTTGTTTTTAAATTCAGGATCAAGTCAATTATTTTGTTTCTCCGTCTGTTCACCTTGAACTAGGATATATATGAATAACGGTTTTAACTGTTATAATAACACATCATGCTCGTCTGAATCAAAATATCAAGCATACAAATTAAAATGCATAAAGCATTCACAGACGACATGCAATATGAAAATATATATTTTAATATTACAAATCAAACCAAAAATCACAAGCCATATAAATAAATATAACATACGATATAACGACTGTTTAGCAGTGTTTGCTATATGTATATTCGCACTGCATGCTCATCACATCGTCCACCTCCTATCCGTGGGAACTTCCGGTTTACACTTTTTTTAAAATATGTAATTTGCATTATAGTTTTTTTTCCTGATGTTGTTGCATTCAGGTAGACTTATCTTTAAGTTGAAGTTGATATATAGCTGATGGTGAACGAAGAGGAATAAAAAAAGCTGTTATATTATTGAGTTGGTTGAGAAGTATATTATATTTATAAAATATGTAGGGTATTTTCCCCTTCTTTTCAAGTCTTGTTAAAAAATGTCAATATATTACAGTATGAAACTTGTCTATGTAAAAGTAACTTTATGTTATGACTTGCGGAGGAAAAATGATTGATGGCTCAAGAGACGATGCATTTTACAAAGTGCGGTGAATATAACGGCAGCGTGTTTTGTTCTGATGAATGAAATGAAATGATAGTAGTTAGTATAGTTGATGAAGATGCCTATATATTTGCACACATTTTGTAAAAAAAAACTCTCGTTTTCATTTCAAACTTTTTCTGATCACGACGACTGATTGCAAACGTCAAACTGTCTTGTTTGTGATGGTGACTTGATGTCACTACTACCCCATATTATTATATATTTATTTTTTACATGGTAGGATGAAAATGAAACGCGGAGGTACGTTAACGATGACTGAGAGCCAAGTGCACTCAAAGTACATGAACTCCCTTTCTATATATATTTATGTATAAAGTATGTATGCACCTGTAATTAAGGGGATATCAATCCATTTTGTCTTTTTTTATAATACCCCACAAACTCCCATCATGTTTACTACTACAGCCATTATTATTGTTGTTATAGCTATTAATCACGATCACCATAATAGTTTTACCCTATATATTTCCTTTGTGTTCTTTACAAAGTTTTTCACTTTTTATTTTATTGTGTCTTCTTTGCGCTTTCTTTGAAAAAGACAACGTTTTTACTTATACGGAGTGTTTAAAGAATCAAAGAGGTAAAAATAAATAAAAGCACATTCTCTATAATAATTATTATTATAAGAGTTGTGTGTTTCTATTATTATACTTTGTTTGCTGCATATTGCATTGATTTTATAGTTGGAATGACATTTTATTATTATTAATAGGTGTGTGTGTGTTGTGTGCGCACTCTGCTCCCTCCCATTGTTTTATATGCATACCTACATTGCATAGAGGATTTTTTTTAAATTGCAATTTTTTAGTTTCACCTTCACTTGGTATATTAGTTAGTTGTTGTTGTTGCTGTCATAAAAAAAATTGTATTGATCATCATCAGTAGTAAAGCGGTGTGGGAGTATTAACAACAATAGTAAATTAATAGTTATTATAGTATAGGATGAAATTGATGGTGATCATGTTCATCATCATCATCAGCAGCAGCAGCAGCAAAACTCTCCTCCAAGTTTCATTGTTGTTCACAGCTTCGTTATTAACTTCTTGACAGTTCATTCCAAGGGTCAAACTGATAAGAAGGAAAGGAAACGAAGAAATTGAAAAGTTACGCTTTGAACTAAACAGCAACACTTTTTCATTCATTCATTTGAGTTGTTTATATATTTATATTGCAGGTATTTTAAGTCACCTCATTAAGTTTTTTTTTGTTCAGTGTTTTTTTTATTCTATTATAAACGCAGTACTTTTACTTTGATGACTTGACATCATGGTAAATCATGGTCGGTCATGATCATCATGTTAAATATTTATTGAATATTCATACTATGGTGAGTGTGAGAGGATGGCTAACTTTATGATGTGGAATTACCATTGCATTGCATTATTATTTTAATGCACTTGTTATTTCACAACAATAATCAGAGGAATTAAATCGCTATCAGGCGATTTCATCGGAAAAATAGAAACGATTTGTTTGCTTTGTTTTACTTCTCTCTATGTTTTGTTTGTGCTGATGGTAAGCTCTACTAGAAGATGATGCGGTGAATAACAAGCTGGTAGTGTACTTAAATATTAATGCAGATACTACAAATAAGTGATTAGTGATTGTTTATTGTTGTTGGTATTTCGATTTCTTAGTTAACGCGGTGGCGGCGGTGGATAAAGAAGCAAAAAAGGGTTATAAGCAGTTACGTTAATACTCTTGTTGATAGTGAGTGAGTGTAATATAATATTATAACAGTGACCTGAACTCATTATATAACAATTCGGTATTAACACTGAATAATGATATGAAAGAAAATATGGTCAATATTAAATAGTTAAGAGTCAAGTTTAGTGTGACAATTCATTTGGCATTTGATTCGATACGGAGGACGACAAGGAAGCAAAACTCTGTGCGCTTCTTAGATAAAAAAAATAAGTTGCAAAGTTTGTTTGCATTTGTGAGATATTTTTGTTACTTTGTTTCCCAGTTTAGTTTAGTGTTTTGTGGATACATGGAAATTTTCTGAACGGTTTGTGTATTAACTAGTTAAAACACGTGGGATCCTGGAATCCCGCAGAAGCAGCATATCTTTAATGGAAGTGGTTTAAAATCATGTTGTTTTTCTCCGGATGGGTGGTGAACAAAAAGTGATTTTTTGAATGATGTGGAGGACATCATCATCATCATCAGGAATGACGAGGACAATGGATTCCTTAATCCACTTAAAGAGACTGGCTTTTGTTATCCTATTTTACAATTACATCCCTTTATATTTCCTAGTTTTGTTGGATGACGCCTCAGTTTTTGTTCAGGGTCAGACTCAACTCCGACCCGGAACTTATGGGGATCGGTGTAGTATCACAAATCCTTGTACCAAAGACTCCAATTTAGTGTGCATCAACAACTTTTGTCAGTGTTCCGGAAGTAACGAGGTATTTGATGATGTGCGTGAACGGTGTGCAGTGCAGGAGGGGAAGCGGTGTTCCCCTCCGCAGTTCAATTACGGTGAATACAATCCCTGTGTCACGAATGCGTATTGTCCTCCCGACAAAAAAGTGTGTACTTGTGCCAAATATGCGTTCTCCGATGACAAGGGTCACTGTCTAAAAAAGAGATTTTTTAATGAAACTTGTCTTGTGGATAGGCACTGCGATGACATGAAATATTTGAGTTGTGTTGATGGACTGTGTCAATGTGAAAAATCCGGGATGTTTGATGATTACTATCAGATTTGTAAGAGGAGAGTTGGAGACTTTTGTTTGAGGACAAGGGACTGTGTCAAAAATGCCGAGTGTACAGATTCCAAATGTGTTTGCAAGGAGAGATATGTGGAAAATTCGGATAAAACTTGTGCACTGTCCTATGCACAAAAATGTGGGACGACTATGGAAGAATTCCCTTGTAGCGATACATATTTTGCATGCATTAATGGCATGTGCCAGTACGTTGCAGTTTAAAAAAAAAATTTTGTTTTGTTATTCTTTTTTTAATACTGCTTAAATGAATGCGCATTATAATTATTTTTTATAAAAAATCCTTTGATTTAGATGCAAAAACCCATCTTATGAATTGTATGACAAGAGATCAAATTCATGCCTCAGTTTGGTGGGCGGATTATGTCATCTTTTCATGAGCAACAATAGACAACCCCTTCGTTTGAAAAATTGTGTGCCCAACGCGGAATGTGTCAGGAGAGAATTTTCTGCGTTGAGCCAATGCGAATGTGAAAAGGGCTTTGTGGAAACTGTTTCAGGTAAAAGAAATAAAATACTTTCTTAAGAATAAGATCATTAATAATACATAATATTTTGATCACCGGACCGGAAATGCCTTGTTCCATTGGGAAAATAATGTTATTTTTTATTTGAATTGAATACTGCGTGTAGGCATGTGTCAGCTTCCATATGGTGCGCAGTGCGAGAAAAACACGGCAATGTTTGGAGATGCACTAACGCCACGTTGTGACGAAACTGTGCCACTTGTATGCCGAAATTCTAGATGTGATTGTGAGGTACGTATCGTGCAGAAGTAGATAAATAGATCAGTGGAATAGATGGTAAATGACTGTTAAAATTAATTGCTCCGGTTTAAAAAAAATTTAGAATGAAAACGACGTGTTTGATGCACTGGACAAAACTTGTCGTCGCATGGTGGGCACCCAATGTTCCCCCTCGGCTCCCTGTGTCCCAAACGCAGAATGTGACAATGGACGCTGCAGATGTACCTCAAACTTTAGACCCAATTTCCGGGGCATTTGTGATGAAGACATTGACAACCAAATCCTACCTCAACAACAGATATTTGACGTGATTTCACCTCCGCCGTCTTACACAATGTACAGATCTACTCCAATTTTTGAGTAGCTTAATAATTAATAATCCTCAACAATGTGAAAAAAAGATACATGCCTGATGCATATTATTATTATCATGTCTCAATCACGGTTAGTGGGTGGTCAAAGTATCTTAAGGAAACTGATAAAGCAACTGACAAACAAACAAACCTCATACATCATAAATAAAATAACCACAATGCTCAAATATACTGACAGGGCATTTGGCAATTTTTACCGCACAGAAAAAAGAGACTACAGATAAATCAAAAAAAAATATAAACAATAGTTTCGTCATGAAATATCAACAGGTAAATTTGCTAAATAACTATTGTAGTTTTTATATACTGATGACATAATAACAAGCTCATTTTCCTTTCATTATTTAACCGGTCAAACAAAAATACACATCATAGAAACATCATAATTATTTTTTAAATCATTACTTGTTTAATGTATGCCAAATAAAAATAGGTAACTTATTATTAGTAGTTTGCTGGGGTAGTGTATTACGAAGAATAGAGCATTAAAAAAGCATTAAACTCTATTAGTAATTTTTATTATTTTCTGTTGTTTTACAATTAATTTATTCTTATGATATAATATTGCTTAATAAAATAATACCACTGTTTATGTACAATTTATTTTTGTTTTCTACTCTAGAAAAAATATATACCTATGTTTATACACACATGAGGAATATATAATAATAATAATGCATCAAAAACAATTTTTTGTTCTAGATTAGCTAACTAAAAAAAGCAAAAGCAAAGTTATTATAATAATATCTACCTATTATGCATTTGCTTATGCACAGTTTGCACATTATTTTAGAAAAAAAGAGGAAAAGAATTTTTTTTCTTGCAGGAAAAGAGTATCAAAAAAGTGCACATGTAATGGTTAGGCACTTAGGAAGTTATCCTAGCTATCTTGTTTTTGTATCTTTGTCATCAGAATAAATCAAGATTTTTTTAAAGTCAACTAGTGGCTTGTGACTTGACGTAACGTTGAAAAAGGCATAAAAAATGTGAATTTATGAAGAAGAATACCATA
>JAITYZ010004189.1:0-16757 GCA_027744595.1 Paronellides praefectus | reverse complement strand
AGGAGATCAAACTACATGACCATAGCAATTTTCAGCTCTCAACTCGCAAATTTTTATTTTTACCCTCATCCCCCCATTTTAAGGGGGAGGGGTTGAGGTAGAAACTTTTAATTGTCATATTCGTTGTCAGGGCCCTCAATAATGTTTGTACACCAAATTTCAGGTCATTTGGATAAACGGTTAAGGATTTCATTTCGGTGACAGATACACATAGGATTATATACTTATGATTATACACATTATGTATTATTAACTCCACGGCTTTATGCAACGATGCATAGTGGTATACCTTCACAACAAAGAAAGAAGAACGAGTCAGATAAAAGCTGCGGCAAACTACAAAACGTGTCAATATCAAATTTTGCATTGCGTGAAATCAACTCTACTTTTAAAACGGGTAAATTATTACTTATTAAACTGAAGGCACAAATGTCATCACAATTTTCTACGTATGCCCATCAGTCCCTCTCTACTTTGATCACCGATACAATGAAATCCCATTTAATACTTTATTATAATTAAATGAACAATCAATTTTTGTATCGACACAAACTACCAATTTGATTTTCACCTCAGGCTGTTTAAAAAAATGTTTTTTATGATTAATTAAAAATTATTTGGGAAATGGAGAATTACAGGAACACGCTTTTTTAATTATTTATTAAAATGTGTGTAAAAGACAGCCACAGCTGAAAATTAAGGATCGTAGTGACGGACCAATAACTATGTTAAACCAGTTTAATGAATGCTTACTACTACTAATTAATTATGCAAAAGTTTTATCGTAATATTTCCAACTTGGTTGACGTTTGGAAGCAACAAATAGCTAGAAAACTGTCACAATGTCATATTTGTAGGTAGTCGTGTAGCCGAATAGGTAAATAATGTATAGGTTTGCACATAAACTCAATTTTAGTTTTAAAAAATACAAAAATACAATAATATTTTTTCTCCATTTAAAATGTTATGCCGAAATTTGACACGCTACAAGATTTATGCAGTGCACTATACATAATGTAATAATAATAGTCAGAGTCACAATTGAACAGTGATAATAAAATAAAATCTAACTTTTTAGAACATATTTTTCTCAAGATTTTTACATGCATGTATGAGTAATATACTTGTTCTCCAATAAATAATAAAATCATAACAAACGACAGAGAAACCATCAAAAGAAGAAGAAAAATACGTATTCCCTTTTTTTCTCTCCTTCTCTCCTGATGTCTCAAAAAGTTAATTCGAAGTTTCCATTGAAGGTGTGACAAAGTTAGCGTGAAGTATGAGAAAAAAGTGTAAATTCCTTGTCCCATTCTTGAAAGAAATATAGGTAGGTATGTATGTAGTATAATTGACTTGAACCATTCTCTTCATTCAGACCAAATTTTCGAATTCTTCTATAATTGTCGAGCATTATACTCGTCAGCATACCACTCGAAACCCACCAGTTTCTCCCACACTTCAAAACAGTTTTTTTCGGAGTAAAAAAAGAAGATACATAATAAACATTACTACTGTAAAAAAATACACCACAAAAAGAGTAGCTATTATTATTATTATGAATGTAGTAAAACTCATTCAATAAGTTTGTAAATAATAAAACCAAATACCTTGCCTTTTTTTACGAAATCATTTTTTTCTTAAGGAGTAGAGAATAAAAGCAGGAGGGCATCTATATACCTACTTCTCTCTCTCTCCTTTTCTTCAATGACATGGCAAAGTTACAAGAAAAATTCTGAAGATTGTGTAGTAAAATAGATGGCAAATGGTGGCACATCACCTTGGGTAACTTTGTAATGAAAATAATGAGCGATTACCGTTTAAAATGGGAAATAGTCAAATATCTTAAACATTTTAAGCAGCTAGATAAAATACACAACATTATCATATGATACAATATATACACCTGTATAGTAGACATATTGTAATATGAGTCCAGGCATGTTGCTTGACATGATATTGTTCTGTTTTTCTTTGAAAAAATGAAAACTTAAGTATATATGTACATAGTTGAGAAATTCTTGATAAATTATCTGTAAGCATATGTACATAATATGTAGGTACATATTTATATGTTGATAGCCCTTAACTCATGCAAGTTAATATTCCATTTTCTCCAACTTCTTTACCACAAGTAAGGGTTTTATTCTGTACAAGAGAGGATTTTGAGGAGAAGGAGAGCGCATTTCTCACATGCTGTGTGTGACTTTTAAATGTAATGATGTAATTGTAAATACATACATGACGGTGGCGCATTATTATACCGCTGCTGCGCTTTATGTAACTTACTTGCTTTTGCCACTACATCATCGCCAAAGAAAAATAAAAAGTAAAATGAAAAGACCCTTTTTTGACTCCCCACCAGAGATTTCTTTTGAAAGAACAGAAAATTAAGTGACCTCAGAAGTCGTAGAGTATATATGCATATATATGCTGTGCTGCTACTACAAAACTGTGTTTCTCTACTTACCTTTACATTTTTTGTTGTTATTACAACTATTAATATGTCATTTACATCTTATCTTTATACACACAAAAAAAACTCGTGGAAATACTTTATTCCTTGCTGTTTTATTGGCAGTATGGCACTTCAATTATGAAATAAAAATTTGCTGTTGTATTAGTAATTTGAATGGGAAAGGCCACCTTTAAAGTCATTTGAGCAAATTAAATGGGAAATGTTATGGCTTTAACAACTGACAAGGTGGCCTACCATGTTGGTTTTTATTTCTCCAAATATTGTTTCAGCACGTACACCTTGTACATAAATAGTAAATAAATATTAAACATGTATGCTTTTTTTACTCATATACCACAATCAATACAAACATACATATAATATTCAGATGTACATAGGTACACATATATTTTTTTTGGAAAGCAAAGGATTATTATTCTATATAAGTTTTAACAAGGTAATCCTACTGTAACAGCGGTAAAATAATTATTCTGGACTTTTTTTTGTTGGAATGAAGATTTAGCTCAGGTCTAGTTTGTAGTTACACATGTAATGACATTAAAGAGGGGTACCTAAATATTTCCATGTAATTTAAACCAATAGGATTATAAAAAGGATGGAACTTTGTTTTTTAATGAGACAATATGCTGTCATACAAAAAAAAGAAGAGATTAAGAGGTACTGAGGGGATGGGATGGGGCAAAAGTACAAAATGTTTTATCGCCACTAATGCACTTTACATTGTAATACTCTGAACATTACTGGCTTGCTCTTCTTGTTGTTGTTGTGTATAATGTTTTTCTTGTTGTATGAAATGTACACAACTATCACGCATGTGATATTTTGGAAGGTAAGTGTACAAAAAAAACTGTTAAATAGATGTCCATGCGCGATGATAGTAATCCGATTTTTAAGCGGATTACCTCCTCAGAAACATTTTAAATTTTGAACTGTAAGGCTAATAATAATGAGAGGAGTAACAACTGTATTTGTACATGGGCTCAAAGTCAATTTTTTTCAAAGAAAAGAGGGAGAGTGTAGATATTATTATTATCATTATCAAGTAATGTAACTATGTGTAAATGCTTGCGTTAAGTTGCTTTTTTTGAGTTGTCAGTAGCTTCATTTTTGACAATCAGGCTTAAATCAATTCATGGAATCTTGCATATTATTTTTATGTTGTGTATGTAAAATGTTGTATGGATCTTTTACAATTCATTATTTCATAATCCATTAAAAACATCAAAGAAAAATACACATTCGATTTTAACAGTCAATCACACGACATTAATAACAGTAATATTTAATTATGGATATGAAGATGCAAGGGAAAATGGTTCCCACTGTTTTAATATCAACCGAATGGATGTTGAGTAAAAAAAAAGAAACCCTCTTTTTAATCATGTTATAAATGTTACATAATACATTACATTTATATATAAGGCAACATAGAAAAGATCCCAATTACGTAATGTGTCATTTTTGTATATATTATGCTTCATAGAGATTTTAGTTGGTCAATTAATACGATACAAGGAGATTAATATGAAATTATAAATACTTCTCTTTGAAACTCATCTTTTTCTCTTTCAACTTATTGCTCTGCATTTTCCGAGATGCTGCTGATGATGATGTGAGCATAATAATAATAATATACATACATACATTTCATGTGAGGTTTTTCTGTATAATAATATTAGGTGTGTTTCATCCCAGACGGATCCGCCTGTCTACTTTGCTTTTAAGCAAAAAGAGTCTTGTCGACTCTGCTGAGTGCTGACTGCTAATATATGTGTGCATATAAAAATATATTAATGCTATTATTATAAAGAATTCACACATTATTATACATACATAATAATTAAATCTGAATGTAAAAGTATACAAGTATTGTATGTAGATATATGTAGACGTTCTCCGTAAACTTCTTGAGATCAGCAGCATGTTAATATAATAATAATGTTAATGCACTGTGTCTGACTCCTTTTCCAACTCTCTGGCAAGACATGGAGAGTCAGCAAACAAGCAACTTCACCGAACAAGGATTTTATGCCTTACTACCAACAACAACCAGATCACGCAAACACAATGCTATTCATTGTGTGTTTCTTCTTTTTTCCTTCATATCAACAAAATAAAAGTCTTAAAACTCTGGTAAAAGTGTATAGGGCAGATATAGGGTATTAGTCTGCTGTCCTAAGTTGAATACAGAAAAATGCATGAAAGCATTGTATAATATTATACACATGTTATTGTTGTTTGTGGAAAACTAGCTTGGTGGTGGTTTTCCTTGTTTGCTGCACACACACAGGGCAGACTAAAAAAGCTGGGAACTCTGAGAGTACAAAACCCACACCACCACCACCACCAAAAGCCAAAATCCACACAATACTTACTTGGTGTACTTGGTGCCTAAGCTAAAACTTAGTTCAAAAACTTTTACACAGCCTCATCATCATCATCATCTTCATAAGTAAATCCAAAAAAAAGTATATATGTACATATACGTGTGTGATTAGGGGTAGGATACGGGTACACAAACAATATTGGTGTTATTTTTTTCGTATAGCATTCATTCATTATCCTTTTGTGTAACAGATACATGTAAGCAAAAGCATACAGACACACACATGTACACATGCATAGTAGGCTGCGAGAAAAGAGCCACCCTCTCTTCATTTGAACGGACTGTTGTGCGAGAGAAGGACCAACCTGCTGGCTAGCTTGCATCAAGTAAGAGGTAAACTCATGTTGACACTCTCATTCCATGATTTTGTATCTTGCTGTCAAGTGCGCCCTTTTGAGCTCTTCCCGAAGAAGAAGAAGAAAAAGTAGAAACAAAAAATCATATAACTTTTTGAGGCAACAAGGTTTTTGTTTTAAAAAAAAGTACGATAGTATTTACGTGTGAAATTCAAGTGATTTATTTATTTGTTACTTTTCTTTGCTGAATTACAAAAAAATACTTGAATCTCTTTGAGAATTAAAATAGCAAAGTTATATTATTCCTTAAATAATAAGGATTACATAATATACATACATATTTTTTGTGTTGACCGGTGTATAATAATTTACATGTTTTTGTGCAACATTTTTGTTAAAGTACTGGAAATAAGTGATTATACATAAAAAAAATGAAAACAAGGAAACAATTAGAATTTTGTTCACGATAATTATATTTGAGCAGTCGCTTAAAAAAGTTTTATTTTGAATAGACATACATATTATTATTGTGAATGAAAAGTTATGCAAAGAGCATTTGAGTTGAAATACGGATTTTGAGTAGAAAAAAAAGTGAATCGTGTTCAACTTTTTTTTGGACATCTTTGAATGAAAAGTGAAAACTGAAGTGGAGCAAAGACTCTGAAACTTTTTGAAATGTTATCTGATTTAAGACTTCTCCAAGGAAGTTTATCAGGTGAAATGCTGACATCGGCAATGGAAATGAGTAAATCAGGAATCATGATGGGTAAAGGATCTGCGGGAATCATGAGGAACTCACCACCACCTTCCTCAACTGAAACGACAAAGTCGAGTAAATCCTCTCTTTTCACTGTTGATTCTCTCTTGTCCGGAGGTTCCAGTCACCATAATCATCATCACCACCACCACCACCAAAAGGAAAGGAATCTGAGCAGTCGGAGCAGTACCAGTAGTAGTAGTAGTCATAATGGAATAATGGTACATGAATACAATGACTTGTCACCTCCAGCAACTCCTCCAAGCCCAGCTGTGCTGAAACCTCTACCTGTGCCAAATAGCCCCATTTTCCCAGGCTACCCATTTCCATATCCGGGCAATTTACTTATGCACGGTCTTCCGTTTGCACACCATCCTGCCGCTATGTCATCATGGCCTTCTCTCAAGTTCACCAATCCATTAAGTGAGAACTCAAGCAGTAAGCTGTCAATTTTCTATCATACATTAATCCTCTTCTTCTTCTTATTTTTATTCAACAAGTTAAACAAGCATCATCAAAATGCATTGACAATTTTATTGCAATTATTTTTCTTATTTCATATATTTTTTTTTCTTTTGAATAACTGTGAGTCTGTCAAGCGAGCTGAACAGCTCGTAAATACTACTTTGGCATACACACCCCTGTAATAATTTTTAAATAAATCAGGAAATTCCATTTGTCTGCAATTTAATTAGCTAAATGATATCAAGAGGTACCCAACTATCATCAATGTAGGCAGAGACCGTGTCAAAAATCACCGTGTTTTGCTGTTAGGGATAGCAATGAAAATTAACATGTAATATAATTGGTGACACATTATCAGCTTTTTTCTTTGGTACGGTTTTTGCCACGGTCGCGTTGTATATCTATCATCATCGTCATCAGTGTCTATTATCAACACCCCCACCACCACGGCGTCATACAAAATCACCAGCGTGTTTTGATTATACAGTGCAGATCTCGAAACAAGCCACCAACGCAGTATTCTATTCCAACATTTTTTCAAGCGTGCCTTTTTATTTTTTATACTGTAAAATGCGTACATGTAACATACTCACTACTTTTTTTTAATAAAAAGAGCAGCTGCAAAATGCAACGATACATAACACACAGGCCATGCATTTTCTTCTGGTGTCTGTATGTAGGTACGTTTGCATGATGTCTACCGCATATATGGTTATATGTCAGTATTATGAATACTAATGACAGTAATGATGATATGATTACATTTGTGTTAAAAACACTGTAAAATGCAATAATATTAAGATAGAATGTTTAATAAATATTTACACGTCAGTCACTTTGCTTTTTGGTAGTGAGTAGCCAAAAGTAGGCATGTATGAAAATTCATAATAATAATAGCAATAATAATAATGATACACAATAGAATTCTATACAGCAAAGTAGTAATATCATCAAAATCAAATCATCAAACCGTCAACACTTAGTTTTTTTTGAGCACATTATCTCTCATCCATTATATTTTCTAACAATTAAATTTTAAAAAAGTTTTTTTTCATGCACGCACCTTCTCTTTCTCTTCTTGCTTACTAGCGCTGTCACCGATGACACGTCATGTAAGCGGAGTCAAGCAACCATGTAGCCAAAAAAAATCATGATGATCATCACTATGATAATAATGTGATGATTTGATGACCGTTTGTTAGCTCTTATTTTTGTGTGTGTATAATACAGAATGAACATGATGATAATAATAGCAGCAGCAGCAGCAACTTAAAAAACTATTAAGATTTTATAACACGGTACATATTACCACGTATAAATATAATTTATTTATCTATAGAAAGAGACGTAGAGAGAGAGAGACAGTAGAAAAATACAAAAATAATAATAAAATGTACTTAATTTGGGACCATGCAATGTGTCAGGTAAAAAATAGTCATTGTTTTTTTCCCTAAAGTACTCATGAATGACAGGACAGGGAATGTTTCAAGTGCATGCAATAATGCGAGCAAGTCAAGGTGTGCTTTTAAAAAATGGCGTGATAAATGTGTAAAAGATATATAATCCAAATAGGTAGTAAAAACCTGCAAAACTGATAACATGTCTATTTATACTTCATGCCTTTCGTGGAAAAAAATGACCTGCTAGGTAAAAACGGTAGGATGTAATACACACACTCTTTTGCCTTGCGAGTGTGTGAACAAAAACGGAAGCTGAAAATGGACGACGTTGTATGTACACACGTTCATGTTCCCTTGGTGAATGCTTTTGTTAGAAAATCATTTTATCATTTTTTAATGAAATAGCCAACTTTAATTAGATTTTATTTTAAAAAGCTTAATTACCAGCATCGTTTCAATCTAAAAACAGGAATGACAATTATTAGGGGAATGTTTGTTTGTGACCACAACAGTTATATGATGATGATGACGACGACGACGGCTGGGGTATTAATAATAATGTAATAATAGTCGCAATTATGATTATTATTATCATCATGATGAGTAGCTTGATGACAATGGATCACAATAGGAAATTGTTCATAAGCTCTCGCTTCGTAAGCTCATTAAACAATGAATCCTTTTAATAAGCTTCATTAGAGGTTAAAACTTCTCAGGGATTTTCCAGTGTATGAATTAAATTAAGGTACAACTAATTGACACATTAAATAGACCATATAACCTCATTAAAATTTAATGTTGCATTACATTAAAATTATTTAATTTCCGTATAACTAACTAAATAAACAATCCAATAATCATTTCAAAAGATGCAGTACAGTTATCATTATTATTATTATTATTATTTAGTGGGGCAATGACGAAACTTACCAATTTTTATTAGGACTGAGCTTAAGTTTTAACTGATTGATAAATTCCACATTGCCACTACTAAAATTAATATAAAGTACAAAATAAACAACAAATGCAAGTTTCTATATTATGGGATATTTGATTTATAAGTCAAATTTAACTTTGACTTTTATATGTTTTAATGTACAAGTGCATAAATGATTGCGAGTCTGTTGTACGCTTGTCTGGCTGTCATAACAATAATATTATTACATGGTGTCATGATGTTATTTTATGGACCTCTTTTTTACGGGGTTAAACGAGGGGGCTTTCTTACTTTTTTTGTTTATCTTTAGGCTAGACTGAAAAAAATTGAAATATTTTGTAGACTGTCCCCTACTTTTATTGCTCCTTTCAATCAACCTAGAAAAAAATGCACAAATAGATATTTACAATATTTTTTCTTCTTCTTGTCATGTGATAACTTCCAGGTCCCTCCGATGATCCCTCCGCACCACCAAAAATCCCTTCGGTACACATTAATAATCTATTTTTTTTATTAATAAATTGCTTTTTCCTAAAAAATATTTTATATCAATCAGACTGACTTGATTTGGTTTAAATATGAAGAAAAAAAATCTCAAACTAAGCAGATTTTCTAGTCCCTTCGTACACCCTTGTTTACAAAACGTTTTAAAAACATTGTTTCCCAATAAAGACACTCCCAATATTACATATCTGTTCCCATTTGATAGGATTTCATTTTCTTTAATCCGGAGTGTTTTTATCCTTCAAAGATTCCAAAACGGAAAAAAGAATAGCATGCAAACTATAACAACTAAAATCGTCCCCAAATAAAAAACGAAAGAAAGAACGACGACAATATAATAAAGTAACCAATGGTCTGGTGATAGGTTAGTGTTGCTAACAATCAGAAAATTGTTATGTAAAGAGACATTGAAACATCCTCATCAATTGTCGTTCAAATCAGTTGTTTACATAACAACAACGCCTTTTTCTCTCTTCTTCGGCTTGTTATTAAATAGTTGCTACGAGTTTCTAACAGAGAGGACGACTACAATTATATTATTATACTATATCCCCCTGTTATACATTCTCATTTGAGGCGTTGTTGATGTTATTAGTGGGATTCAATTGGAATTTTATTTTAATCCCATTTTTATCATGCCAGCATCCATATTATTTGTAGACCTGCCAACATTTCTCAAGTGTAATAATTAGAGAAAGAGAGTATTTCTGATATTGAAAGGCAGAGACGAAAACTGAAAAAAGGGTTTATTTTTATATTAAGCGTTCATAAAAAAAATATATACCGAGTATAAAAAAATTAACGGCTAGAGAGAGAGAGAGAGAGAGAGAGAGGGATAGAGAGTCACCGAACTAATCCAATGTACCAAGTCAGCAGCCAAAATGTATTTTGTCAGCAGAGAGATAGAGAGGTTGAGGGAAAGACAGGGATGGATGTTAGCTAATAAAAAACAAGATGCTCTGCTGCGTCTTCTTCTTCTTCTCATCTTACCATGTTGTTGATTACCAAGAAAGATAACGGAACTGAAAAATATAGGCGTATTCTTTAGCCAACGAAACATCTCACAGATTTACACGTTCTACCATTACACACCTCTCCGTATCATCATTAAGCCAATGATAGTATGATTTCCTCTTGTTCCATGTACCAAGTATTTAAGGACTGTGGTAAAAAAAAGTAATAGACACATATCACATCATCATCCTCATCATCAGAATATTATTATATGAGGTGATAAAAAACTGAACAGTTTTGGCTTCTATTTGTACAAGCACTAAACATCATCATATTATTATTATTGTTGAATCATAGCCATCATAAGGCATGCTCATAAAATAACAGCTATACTTACAACAATGTACGTAGTCTATATTCATATTCATGGACATTCTTCTAGTTTTCATAAAAAATTTGACATTATTTTGACGCTCCACTGCTTAACTGTAATTGTTAACTGCTTTAAATCTTGTTGTTTTCATGAAATCTAGTTTATCCTATAAAAAAATATGATTGTTGCTTGCTACGACACTACTATTCTCTGTGTCCTTATTTAACTTTGGTGGTTTTTTTACACAAAAAAACGGACAATGCATCATATAACTATTAAAAAGCATTGTAACGTATAATAATGGTAATAGTAGTAATAAGGGGGCAAAGTAATACTTTTCTAATAAGCTGCTCCGTATTTGCATTATATGCCCTTTAAAAAGATAATAATAATGGGAGTATTAAATTTCATGGTACTGTGGCTACTGCTGCTGCTGTCGACGTCGTCGTCGTCATTTTAGCCTTTTAGTAAATATTTACAGCATATTATTCATACATAATTATTATCAAATCATGACTACTATCGACATCATAATTATCATTTTTGTTGGCATGATACGGCAATTGCCAACAGCCTAATCTTGCATGCATATATAAGGATAAATATATATACATGTGCATATATCACGGGCCACTTACATAAAATCAACAAACTGAAAATATAAAAAAAGAACTCTCCACAAACTCTGATTTCCGCATTATACTATTTATTTTAGGGCAATAGAAAAAGGGAATTTACTGGAAATGGGAAAATTGTGCCTCTTTTTAAACTGTACTTACTGTCCGCGTCGTTTGTTGGTGTTACAGAGAGAGAAAATGGTTTGTGGTCAGTCCAAATAGAAATGATAATGATGATGCACTGTAATTATCCTGTAATAGTCTCACGTAATTTATTTATTGCTCCAACAACATTGCCCACTACCAAATAAATAGTTATCTTTCCTTCTTCTTCTCTTTTTTACCTGTTTATTTGTTAAAAAAAACTTCTTCTCAAGGGAACTTACCGGAGAAGAAAAAAATATAATGGAAAAAAAGGAAAATGCGTACAGTTCTATTACAGTCAGCTCATTAAAATCGATTTATTTGCTCATTTACCCATTATTATCTTCCACCACCTCCAAAAAAAATATAGCTCACTTGATCACATTAGCTTCCCAAACAAAATTGAATTCTATCGTGAAAGATGACGCACATGAACAAAAACAAAATTGTGTCGTCGTTATTACATGACTATTGAACCTGTACTGTACACAGTAATTTCCCATAAATGTGAAAATTGGCAATAATGCATACATACAGTACGGGTAATTTTTTGGCAATTGTTGTCGTTAGAGAGGGAAAGAGAAGAGCATAATATTTATTTTGATATTTTGCTTAGATGATGATGACATATGATGCTTTTTGAAAGGTGATAATAGTTTGTTGCAGTGTAATATTTGGTGGTGGTAGTGCTGCTGCTGCTGTCACCATCATCATCATTATCTCTTCAAAGTTTTAAAGTACAATTTTAACCTGTCAGCAGAACAGCCGATTATACTGCTATTGATGTTTATGATAGGTCTCAATAACGTAAAAATGTAGCAATAGAACAATCACCCAATTGAGCAATATATCATACACCCCTTTCAAACCAATCTAATATCTATAATATATCATTTTACGGATATTTGTTGTTTTTCCATATCATAAATCGTTTAAAATTGTACATTTTGGGGAATCGTCAAGTTCCTCATTCTCACAAAATTGTAATCATATCATATCATATCCTAGTTAGTATATAGTTTTGAGAGAGAGAGAGGCACGTAATCAATTATTTCCGAAGGCAATTCATCTGCACGCATAAACACATATGTATGACATGTCTACTGCATTGTAGGATAAAAAGAAGAGAACAAAACGACTGACAATGATGATGATAAGTAAGGTCTGTGTGGTGACGTGAACCAGTAATTACCAGGTGTGCAATGATAGTTTTTTTATCATATACCGATTGGTAGTAGTAGCTTCCTTCATAAAGCAGAGAATATAGTATCATGACATTGTGGATATATGTGTTTATATATCCAACTTGTCCCCGTATTATACATTCTCAATAATAGTATATAATCTGTAACAAAATTATAGATACAAGCAGTCACAAAATATTTATCATCACACCACATATATAAATATACAAACTAAGTTCAAAGTGTAAAAGTGCCAAATTCCACTCAAGTAGACTCTTCATCATCATCATCATCACGTCACGAAAGGACTTTGTTGTAAAGTAATAACTTAAGCTTTGAAAGCTTCCAATTATATTGACATCCCAAATGTATTATTATTTATGAGGTACAATCTAAAATAAACAGTACAGCCATCATCAATTGGAATACAGTGAGTGTATACAAGTCCACCTACTTCCATACTGCACACATCGGTTTCAAGACCAATTATCTATTCAACGAATAAAACTTGTAAACTCATCCTAACGAATTATCTAGCTTATATATTGTGCATGTAGTAGTCATATAGCATGATGATGACAAATATAATGTGAAAGTTTACCTTGTAGGAATATAGTTTTGGCAAATATATTATAATAAGCAATGACAAAATTGTGTAACCAATCTCAATAAAAATTTGCCTTTGCTGTTGGGGATAATGAATACGAGAATAAATTATACCTAAAGAAAGCCTATTCAAAAGACTAGAAAAAAAAATTCATTAGAATATGTATACTAAATAGCGTTGATTATTAACAACTACAAAAGTCACAAATAAGATAAAATAGCTGTAAAAAATACATAAGGTAATGACTTTAATCTACGCAACAATGAAATGAAAGAAAGAATAGGTATATTTGCACATTTATTTATTAAGTGGCCAACTCAAATGTGTTTGACACCATCATCATCATTGTCGTTAATTATCAACAAAGCAGTGGTTTAAAATTTGAAAAGAATATAGCGTGAAAACGTGATGAAATGATAATAATCTTTCGTCGTCGTCGTCATCGTAATAATTTTATAGCTCTTTTCAAGAAGACGTCAGCACACAAAATAAGACATATATAAATATATATAATAACAATAAACACAGGTTCTTTTGAGTAACAATAGCTTAACTGTTAAATTAAATTCTAGCTGTTAAAAAAGGGTTACCAACTCTCAAAAGAATTAGTGAGTTATCCTTGTTTGTACCATTTTCATGATCGTTAATTGTTTCTGCGATAATGAGCAGGATGCCGCTCTCATAAAACAACAGCCACACAGTAGAGCCTCCTTTGAAATAATCATAATGATAATAATGTGTATGAAGTGGTAAAAAAATGATTTAAAATTTTGTATGCTTGTATATTTTTTTTTGAAACAATGTATAAAAAAAATAAAACGTAGCACAAAAAAAACTAGACACTCAAAAACATACACACACACATGACACAAACAAAACACGACAGTTATGTATGTAGGTATCCAAATCTAACGTTTTTTATTACTTTGACCACATATGAGCAAGTGTGTTTGTTGAATGAATAATTTTAATGAACTCATTTTAATTTTTTTTATACTTTTTTTGCATTTTGGTTGGTTTGTTAAAAAACAAAATGATAACTATGATAACTGCCGTTTTTCTCATTATCATCTTAAATGATCATCATCATTATTATTATTATTATTTACTTAGGTTATAGAATAGGACAACAGATGAAATATTATTATAATCACAATTGTCATTTTACATATCAGCGTTTGTCAGCAGCAACAAGAGTGCTTATTCTCTCGCTCGCTCTCTCAAAAGAATTTTGTTGTAACTTAATTGGCTACCAAAAAAGGAGTTGGCATATTTCACACTAGCACGACTACGCAATTGAAATGAAATTATGGTGTGGTGTAACGACGACGACGATGAAGACGATGATGAGACTTGTGTACATCCTTCCACACACACACAAACACACTCACATATAAACACACTACGACACACTTATATTGTCTTCATCATAGAGACGAGAGCAGACCCATTTAGTCTCTTTGTTTATTTCATGGACAATTACAAGAAGAGACAAGACAATAGACAAAATTATAATGATGCCTTGTTCATTCCCTCCTCCTTCCTTCTGCTCCTCCTCTTCTCTTCTCGCTCGTTTCTACTTTGCCTGTGAGAGCGAGGCTGGGACTGAATCAAACATTTATATGCAAGCGAAAAAACGAAAGAAGAAGAAGAAGAAAAAAAACGTTCCACTACAATTACTTTGCTTGCCAAGAATCTATTTGTGTAATTAGCCAGTTCCAGCTCATTTGGCAAGGTACGGGGAATAATTAAGGCTATTTCAGAGACAGTTGGTGTAATGTAGGTAGGTATATGGATGATATGTGGATGAAAATAAAAGTTGCAAAACCTCTTATTTGCTCAATATTAATATGAGCACACACAGTCATTTTGTAACTTTTTGACTCTCTCGTAGCTAGGTAGCTATTTGTAATTTATTATACATCTTATATACTATGCTTTCATGCTGTCGCTTAGACAATCTATTCTACTATACAACGACTACTACTACTACTAAAAGCCTGACATGCATACTTTCTTTTTGCAAGTCACGGATGAATTAGTAAAAACGGCACGTTGCCGTGTCACCAAGAAAATAGACCTTTTGCTCGTCTCCGTCTTTTTTTCTGTTCTGGTTTTGTGTGGAAACCCCGTTAAATGTTTCATTAGTTGTGAGCCTACAAAACTGAAAATGAAAAGACAAAACACACATAAACAACATATTTGTCTCAATTTTTTATAGCAGTTTTGCTTGTTCCCTGGAAAAGTAAGTGTTTTGATGACTGGGCTTGTTAGTCAAATAAACTTAATCTGTTGTTAGAAATCTGCAAGTGTAAAAGCTTGGTTTTTAAAATAAAAAGTAGCTCATTATGAACATGAATAACATTGTTTGCAGACTCAATAACTTACATGAAAAGTCCCCCTTTCCATTCGTGTTCTATAAACCGGTATAACATGGATACATAAACCTTTGTCGTATGAAACTTTAAAACTCATTTCGTATTCCAATTTTAACAACAATCGCGAGCGTGGAATTGGCGAAAAAAATTATTTATTTTTTTGAACAAAAACTTGTCACGAAAAAATTGAGGGCCGGCGTACCAAAAAGAAAATTTCTTTGTGCTCCTCATATTACAAAAAGAAAAATCCAATGTACACTCACACAAGCCAACAAATATTTTATTAGTTTGGGTTTATTGTAACGGGCTATATATGCATGTATGTATATTATTATGGTGAGGAAAAGTAAATTTTATTTTGACTCCTGTCTTTGTCTTCCTAGTCGCATAGGGTGTTTCTTTTCATTAATCAGGCATCATAACTGAGAACAAAATGTTGTTAATTATTAATTGAAAGGAAAGCTCGAGGAAATTGTAGTGTGCCGCAGAAAACGAACAAATGACAGCAAATATTGTTTTTCCGCACTACTAACTTTTTCATACCATGCTACTTACTATAAAACGTCCTATATACCAATATGTATTTTATTCTCTGAAGAGAAAGAGAGAGAGAGAGAGAGAAAAAAAATCAACAACTTTATTGAAGGCCTATCAAATCAAATGAGCAGGAACACATTTCATTTTATTGTTATGACGTTTGGCGTGCTTCAAAAATATTATTACAGCGAATCATTTAAAGTTGTGCTAGTTGAAAAATTTAGAAATACTACCAAAGTCTCCACACGAATCATTATATATTAATATTCCCACACTGTGAGTCATGATGATGATGATAATGATGATGGAAGAAGTTGGTCGTCGTCGCCGTTTTTTTGCCGCTTTGTGTCTCATAATAATATACAACATGGGAACAAATATATACTTCTTAATTATAATATGATGATGATGACTTTCTATGAATAAGTCAATAATATTTTATTTATTTGGGTTTCCAATTATCCCTAGTGTGTTTATTGCTATTGTGTTGTGCGTGGAGAACAAAACAGCATGTTTCCGTTTCAATTATATTTATGCATGCACCAGCAGCAGAAGAGTAAAAGAAAAAAGAAAGGGATACAATACACTCTCCTTCTTCCCCACTCTTTTTCTTTGACGGTGTTTTTTTAGGAAACATGCCAAAACGTACTTGAGGTTGGTGTTGTCGTCAAAAATAGGGAATATACAAAGGTTTATAGGAATAACGGTTATTAAAATTTTACGCACAAGATTAGTCTTT
>JAITYZ010004188.1:0-11151 GCA_027744595.1 Paronellides praefectus | reverse complement strand
AAAAAAAAGAAAGAAAGAGAAAAGAATCTGTTTAGCTTCTTTGTATACATATGTTCCTCTCTCTCTCTTTTCTTTGTCTGCTTGTGAAAAGGGACGCCATTTGACAAGTCATTTTCTCAGTTATATTGGCCATAAGAGTTCATGTGATGCGTAGTAAATATCACCACAAACTATGCCATTATTTCGATACATTGCTTCCTGCCCCTATCAAAAATCCAAGTAAAAACCAAAGAGTCTCATTCCTCATAATAATAATAATAATAAAAATAATAATATTGCTTTAAATACTTATAAAATATTAGAGCACAGAAGTAATGTATGTAGTTTAGATATATATCCAAGTCAGAAGAATTGAGTAGAGAGTTTGTTAAAATGAATGATATTTTAGTGGGAATCGTCCACCCAGAAATCTATTTATTTTTGTTAAGGTCAACCAGTTGACAAAAAAATCCAAAATCCTAGCTGGGCTATTTCAAGTTGTTGGTTGTTCTGTGCAAAAAAAGAGGTAGAGAGAATAGAGAATAAAAAATTGAGTGTCTACACTCTACAGAGTAGAGTCCACACACTGCAGTCCCAGTAGAAGCAGTAGCAGTAGCAAAAGCCATTAAATTTCTTCGAATGGAGGTTTCCTTTCCTCGCTGTTGATATTGAAGTTGTCCTATGGGGAAATGGAATGGGCTTTATTTTGCTGGCTGGCTGTGTGTGTGTGAATAGCCCATCTTCAATGGCCTGTCCTGTTGACGACTGTAGAAGGACGACGACAAGTACTACGGCGAGAGAGGCGACCATGATGATGATGCTAATGTTAGTCACAAATTCAATTGAAAGACGTTTACGTTTTTGTTAAGCCCACCGGGGAGCTCTGCTCTTGGGTGAAATGTGTCTTGTCTCCTGCTCCTTCTCCCCACCTCATTCCATTCTATTATATATTTTGCCATTTATACCCTCTCCTCTCTCTCCGGATTCCGGATGCTTCTGCCATGCCAATATATACACACTACTATCACTTCCATACTTAAACTTGCTTCATAATATTATCATTATTATCATGGTGCAAGTTTACTGGGGAGGACTTTACAATGTGGGCAATTAGATTGAAGAAAAGAACTAGACAATGGCAATGCCATATAATAAGGAATAATTCACTTATTACTTTGCTTGAAACTGGAATAAAAGAAGAAAAAAATAGCCACGCCCAAACATTTTGAAGGTCTCTCCAAACATTTTACGAAACCAAGTCATTTTGTTACTTCTTTTTAGCGACAACGCAGAATGCAAGTGCGTTGCAAAAATTTATGCTAACCTCCCAAATAAAATGGCTATTTGTTTAACAAAAATAAAAGGAACCACACACACATCTACTTTATTTTTAGTCACTCTTCATAGCTCTACAGAGCCAAAACCTTAAAAAACACAAGATTCACTCCAGTGATCCAGATAAAATGGCATTGTTGAAGGGTGGCAATGGAATGATGGCATCCGCCTAGTCTGGCTACTGTGTCAAATAGCAAAGGGAACAAAATATTTAACCTTGACAAAAGTATAACAACGAAGAAGACAGTCCAACTCCGGAATAAAAAAAGAAAAGAAAAAAAAGTAAAAACTTTTCTTTCCTTTTTTACCATACAACTTGCAACTATTTGATATAATATGTATAGGTACTTGTTACCCCAGTGCAGAGAATGACAAAGAATTAGAAGGGAAAATTGATTCAGTTCACTTTTTGTAATGTACATCATCATCAGAAAACATTTATCGCCATTAAATAATATTATCTTCATCACAAGATCCATTTTTCTACCACTTTGGCTTCTCTTCCTCTCAAAAAAGTCGTAGCAGCATTTTACTTTTTTTGTTCAAAATCTTCGCAACCCTCAAACTAAAAACCTTGTTGGCTTCTTCAACAAAACTGGAATTTTATCTTTGAAAACCTTGTATTCTTTTCACAAAGGAACCAGAGAAAAAAGAAGAAAAAGGGGCGGAATGTTCAATAAATGCATGTTTCCTTTGTAGATTTTTTTTGTAGGGTACTCATCCACTTGATATTGTTTTCTGTGCAGCAACAAAGAAGGAGTTTTTTTAGACAATTTTTTTTCTTGGCTGGGCATGGACACAAGGCAAATGAAAGAAAAAAAGCAACTATGATACTAGTATCATGTGAGATTGGAGATGGTTTTTGCTGCCAACTCTTTTTAAAAAATTGGGAAGATCGACAGGCGCCAGCTTTCTGTTTCATAGTCTTTTTCCTCCATCCCTCCTTATACCCTCCCAACTCTCTCTCTCTGTGTATTATCAGAAATAATGAGAAAGTTTATAGGAGGAAAATTATTATACTTCCCTGTCATCTCCGTCCTTCGTCTGCTGTACTCTTGCTTTTTTTGAGACAAACACAATCCCAGTATTTTTCTTTTGTGTTACAAAAAAAACCAAACCTACAATTGTTGAAATCAAAGTAGACAATAAGAAAAGAAGAAAAAATACTTTTTTGTGTTTTGTGTATCTATAAATAGCTATCCAACAGCATTAAATCGAATAGTAAGAAAAACTATTATAAAAGTAATCTGGATCGTCACGTCATGATTCTTTTGGTAAAGGGCAAACTCAACAAATACTTAAATATATTTATATAAATGATGATTAGAATACAATGCAGCTGTCTTTCTGACTTGAAATATAACAAGAAATGATCTTAAATCTACTCCTACAACAAAAGTTTAGGTATATTCAACCCTGCAACTCTTTTCTATTTACTTTCTCTTTTATTTTTTTTTAAAAAAGGGAAATATCAGTCCAACTTCATGTTTGGCTGGCATTGGCATTCTGACTTTTTGTTAGTTTTTGGACAACCTTTACAATGATACCATTAATATATTTAACATGCTTATAAATACATATTGTATATATGTAGGGATATGTAGATAGAATTCATATAAAAGGCAGCACCCATCATAATATAGTCGGCGTGATGAGTGACTCATTCAAACTCTGTTGATAGAAAAAAGAGCCAAGAAAAAAGGAAGGAATGCAATCCAAGTAAAACTTTTCATTGCCAGCTTAGCAGAGGAAATAGAGGAAGAGAGGACGGACGAAAAGGAAAAGGCAAATAGGAAAAAATAAAGAAAAAAAACTATCAAATTTGCAATTCTTGTATTTTTTCGTCTTAACTTTTTTTCTTTGAGCTTCTTGCTGACAGGGCTTTTAGCATAGAAAGGGAGGAGGCGGAAAACCAGTAAAGAAAAAAAGTCGCAATTTGAGAATGGAGCCAATGTTTTTTTTCTCCTTCTTTCTTGTTTATTTCTTCTTCCTTTGTCTCATCTCATAATAACTATATCATTTCCTATGCTTTTTGTTGCAGCTCAAGGGTTGGTCAAGTTACATTCTAAGCTATTATAATACTCAAGAAAAAAATCTGAAAAAATGTAGGGATTTTTTTTCCTCTTTACTGCGGCTGCTATTACATTATTATATATGCTTTATCCTCTCACATTTCTCAAGGTCTTCACCTTTCCTCCCTTTCAATGAAGCTGTTATACGCTGTATTCTTTTTGGGGAAGATCAAGAAAAAAGAAGGGAAAAGTAGCATCCAACAAAAACACTTTTTTTGGGGTGAAACGAATGCACATAATAATAATATCTCCCCACTTATCCTATACCCTTTTTGTCATGCATAAGATTTACACTTTCTCACTTATTTGTCTAGCGAGGTGTTGTGGTCTTGAATTATTTTTTGTATGTATTGTGCATTAAGGTCGAAGACAACAAGAAAAAACCAACAACATTGAAATTTGTAGTAAAAAAATACAACCTTAAGATTGTGCCCTACTTTCTCAGACGCTCTTTCTTATTCTTATTCTTATTAAATATACTTCCAAGTACTTTTCCTAAAAAATAGTATGAAGTAGTCCGTTTTGAACGATACTCTGTGGAGATCATAAGGTTAAGTCCTCTCTCTCTTATTTTTTTGCAGCTCTTTTTGCTCTTATCTTGAGTTGTTTATACAATACAAAATGTCCAAAAGAATAAAAGAGTAGATATATATTCCAGTAACAAGTAAAAAAAGTAAAGTTGATGGTTACTTTTCTTCTTCTTCTTCTCAACTGCCTACTCACATCTCTAAACAAAGTACTTATGCTGCTGGTGGCAAATTCTCAGATTTTCTTCTTCTTTTTTTATGGTGGCGATGGTGCCTGGTGGTGTCCATTATGTAAAGTATCAATGTTTCTTTTATATATCTCCATATTATACCTATAGTATACAAGCTTACATTACAATTTAATACGGCCATGTCCTCCTGCTCTTTGTTTTGTAGTTTTGCTTTGTATTTTTTTTAACTTTTACGTTACATTTACATCCTGTAGTCATGTTGTTGTTGTTGTTGTTATTATTGTCGTGGTGGTTCGGTCAGTATTTTTTTTCATTTTTCCATGAAAAACCAGTATAATCGTCGTTAAGTTCGCTGTGAGTGTGTATTGAATACGCAGTAGTATAGCAGCAGTAGTATTTGATGATGAAGAAGAAATGAGACGACTATTGCCACTTGTATTTCATCTTTACTACTGCTGCTGTATACACTTGACTACTTCCACTTGCAAAAAATACCATATTTTTTGTGCTTTTGCCCTTGGAATAGTGTAAAATTGTATGTAAACTCGTTTGTTTTTTATGGAACCTTCTCATTTTTACTTTTTTTTCGTTCTTTTCCCTCAATTTTTATGGGGAAAAGCGTAAACATTGTAGATAGCTACAAATAAGCAACAAACCTAACGGGAATGATGATGATGATGGTGTGGTGGTGCTACTACTGACTTTCACATATGCATGTATATACACTCGAGGAAATCGAGGGAAGTGAGCGTAGTGGTTTTTGGATGCTGGGGAAAATATGCAAAACACCGCACACAGACACTTGAACAAGTAGGGTAATAACCAAAAAAATTGTTTAGATATAAAGTAATAACAACAAGTAACCCAACAAGCCAAACTACATATCATATAATAGTAGTATATGCTCTATACTATGTAAGCTTTGATGGGAAAATGTATACAAACCTATGTGGAAGGAAACGAAGAAAAAAAATTGTTTAGTGTGTTGTGGCCTTAGTTTTTTTCTTGATATCACATATATCCGCTTTCTACAATCACCATCAACATCAACACAGGAGGAAGAAGAAAAAAAAGATGCAGTGGACTTGTTCCTTGGCATGTTCTTACATTAATAGTCATCTTGGTCGTAGAAGATTTTTTTTGAAAAGTGGTGCAAATGGAAATACATTTATGCAAGGAAAAGAGGCGCAGTTTTGCGATGAAGATGGGAATAAAAAATATATATACATGTGGCTTATATTATTTGCCTTGGGAAGAAAAACAAGTGGAGGTTGCGAACATAAAAAAAGCTTTCCAAATATTTTTTTTCATCGTTAGTATCGCAAAACCAGACTATCATGAGCATCACTACCAACACCACCAGATTTTTTTCTGTTTTGACAATAATATGGAATAGTTGTTTTTTTTTGTTTTTTTTCTGGAATGGAGATGGAATATAAAAGAAAGTATGTACAAAACTTGTTATTATGCTTTTTTACACTTTTACGTACCATTTATATATCATCAAAGGAAAGTAATCTGGGAAAATTGTTTTCTTCAATTTACGTACAATTTAGTAGCTTTTTTTATTTTCTAGGAGGGAGCATGCTGATTGTGAGTATAGTTATCTATGTACTTTTGCTGCTGTTGCTTTTGTGTGTTTGAGGGAAAATGGGTAAAATGCAGTGTTGCATAATAACAACAATAATAGGTATGTATGTATCTTTTTTTTCGACTTTTGGTGGAAAGTGTACAGAGAAAAAAGGGAGGATACAAAATTGTGATATAAACGATAATGTAAAATGGTACTTTTGTACTTGAGACGTAATTGGATGAAATGGTGTATTTTTTTTCTTTGAACTTTTTTTATTTTTTTATTGTTTTTTTTTGTTGGAAAAAAAAGTAAAAAGCTTTTTTGGCTTCTGTTTTTGTGCATTTTGGCAAAAAATATTTTTCTAGTGTTTTTGCTGCGTAGAAAAAAAATACATGAAAAAATGAATATATATTTTTTTACCACATGTGTGTGTTTTTATTTTGCTTTATACTCTTTAACATATCATCTGTACATAAATACTATACACAAGGAATTTATTTTGTTGTACTTTTTCCAAATTGTTTGTTTTTGCAATCTCTCTTATTAATAGTATAGCTGTCTGTGTTGGTAAATAAATTAAACAAAAAAATAATAATAAATGGTAGCAAAAAAAAGTTTTGTATAATTTCGGGTGAGAGCTAGCAGACTCTAAAATTTTGAAAAAGAAAAAAATACTTCAAACATAACCGCTTTTTACACCACTTCTCTATTTTTTATACTTACTCTGTCGCCCCTCTCATCCATGTATTTTTGTTTTGTAATAATATTAATTGCATTCAATTTAGGTCAATGGTAATAATTTACAAAAGTGGATTAAAACAATTTCCCCCAAGACTTTTAATATTTTTAGTACAATGATAATTGGCCCAATTAGGCAACTTTTTTTATACTGCACAAAAATTGCACTCATATTTATCAGCAGCAGTAGCAGTAGTACAGAAGTTTCAAGGTTGACAATTTTTTTTACAAGACTCATTAAAAATGCACTGTACCTAAATACAATGCTGTATAGGTAATTATTATTAGCATTGTATTCAGTTTGACAATGATTTTTTTTGTGCTATTATTACAAAGCGTAAATAAGCGTGTAGCAAGCAATTAGGGAAATTGTTAATAATAATTAATGAGCCTAATCATCAAACAATGTAGAAAAGTGTGTCTATATTATTATTACGACACAAAGTACGAAAGGATTACTTGTAAAAAGTAAGCTTGTTTGGGGAATAAGGGGGATGCTGCTGCTGGTTGGCTGCTAGATACTCAGATAGAGTTTTTGCCTTCAATAAACAAACAAAAAAAGAAAGTTTGTTCTGTCTCTCTCTTTCTAACTGCCTTGTATAGAAGAGTACACCAAAAAAGGAAAACTGTAAAGCTTTATGGTTGATGGTACTCTCTTTTGCTATAGTGCAACTTGTATGTGTGTGTCTGTGTGTAGTGGAGTGTTTTTAGGAAGAGAAGGACAAAATAAAACTTTTTGTTTTTAAGATTGTTGAGCTTGCTTGCAAGCTTTGCTATTACTTTTGCTATAAAGAAATTAAGTAGCGTAAATAAGGCGAGAATTTTAAAGTGTGCAAAATTGTAAAGCACACAATTTTATATCAATTATTTCCAGTAAAAAAAACTTTTTCAACTTAAAGAGCAGTTATAGTAGTTTTGTCAACTAATATATGTATGTTATATGTTGGTAGTAATAAGAGGAGAGCAGCAAATGTAAAAGTCATTTGACAATTTTACTTTTTGTGAAAGAAAATGAAAGCGAAAAAGGGGATTTATTCTGGTTTGTTAGTTTCTTTCAAGTTTAAATGTCAACTGCTTGTCTGTAGAAAAGTAGAAAAAAAATTAAAAGTTTCAAAACAATTTTTTTGTACAAAGCTATGGTACAAAGTCAAGTTTCCAGTTATGTAGCATGACTTCATTTAGGTAGTCCATTAGAGAAAAAAAACTTTTAGTTTAGTGAATGTCACAAGTCAGTTTTGTGGACGTGGAGGACAATACAATGACTCAATGTGGACGGTTGATGCCATATATATGATTAGAAACTCAAAAAAATAGTCAAGTCAGCAGTACAAAAAGAAGGAGTATTAAGTTTTAAGGATGGAAAGGCGCGTAGAAGAAACGGCCAATGAAAATGGCGCTACTTTCTTTCTCTTTTTCCTGGTCCAAATGAAAAATCCGACTTTACAATCAACAGACGCAGATAATTTTTTTAAAGAGAAAATGAACAAAAAGTGTACAGACTGTGAGTGTATAGGGAACAAAGTACACAGTGAAATATGTTTGAGTAAAATGAAAGCTGGGAAAAGACGCAAGGTCGATATACAATACACCACAACAAACACAGACAGGCACACACCACCACCGCCAAGAACACTACACCACCATATCAGTCCAACAGAGAAAGTAATCTGGGGGGCGAGACATAATAATATGTAATGTTTAGAATGTAGAGTCAGAGAGAGTGTGTCTATACTGCTGCTGTAGTAGTACAAGTGCATAACATAATACCAGAAAAGCCAGCATAATCTCTGTGGAGTTTTCTTCCGCAATAAAACATTTGTAGCTAATTCCTTTTTCTCTTGTTTTTCATCTTACAAAATGAAAAGGGAAAGCTTTCCCTTAAAAAATGTTCAGACAAAAAATTCAGTTTAAAAGTTAGATGATGAGGATGCGTTCGCGCTGCTACACTGCTGCGTCTATATAGTCAAGTGAGTAGTAAGTCTCTCTCTATCTCTCTTCCTTCTCACTTTGTTGATTCCGACTTTGTGATGGTCACTGATGGTGCTGGCATTGAAAAATGAAGGAAAAGAAAGAAAGAAAAAAGGAAATTGAGAAAACGGAAACTATGTAGCAGCAATAATAATGATGACATGCTTACCTAACTAAAATATTTAATATGTTTACAGAGTAACTAAAAAATAATACTGCTCGTTAATTTCAAGCTGGCGGTTCTGGTGCTATTTGTATACTGTTTGTGGATATTTGTCCGTGTCCGGATCACATGGGGACATCCATTAAACCTTGTGTACGCTGTGAACCATATAATAACAACAAAGAGCTTTAGATTAGAACGTATAAAAATTGACTACACACTTTTTTTTTACATAAAAACCTGCTTACTCCATACTTTTGGAATAAATATGCATCCATCCATTCATGTGAGCGTTTTCAAAGCTAAAACAAATATATCATTAGCATAACTACAAATAAATAATTTCATTTTGAGATTCAGCCATTTTTTACATAAACAAGCTGTTATAAATGATTTGTAGGGGCAAAGTAATTTATAAAAACTTGAAATGTTCCAAGATGTCGTAAAATAAAAAAGTACTCATTTTGTTTTTGAATGGAAGAGTGAAATGAGTAATAGCACAACTTCCATAAACACACATTCTTCAATCTATTTTGTCGTTTACAATATAGATGAGAACAATTATAATGGCAAATTATAGCAACAACAATAACAACAACAACTACTAGAGCTAAAGTATAATATATACATAAGTATGCATGTGTGCTTGTTAATAGATTCCCTGGAGTTTTTAGCCCAAAAAAAAAATAACTAGAAAATGTCGTTTTTGTACCAATGTGGTCGTCCTCGTCCTCGTGTCGTTCTTCTCCAATGCACATAAACTTTGTGACCCACAAAGAAAACAAGTCTACAAAAAGGGCTACAAATACTCTAGTCCTTATTCCAAACACACACACATGTTATTATGATTTAAATCATTTTCTCATTTCACCTTTGATTCTGCTTTCTCTATAAATTTCCAAACAACTTTTTCTTTTTTTTCAGTTTCCAGCGAAAATGGTAAAAGGAACGTCAACTGCGCTCAGCTTGAGACGAACAGCAGGGGAAATCAGGTACAAAAAGATTGTTCCATTCCGATTGTGCATATAATATGTTAAACTATTCACAGTTTACATGTACCGCAAAATAAATAAAACAGTTTTGTACGCAGTCTTTTCACATTAAAACACTGTGAATATATATATTATACATGTGTGCACTGTGCACATCATATTGATGGAAAGCACGGCTGTAAACACGGAAGTAAACGTTGTACAAAAAATACATTCAAAATCGAATAAATGCCTCCGTATAAGTTTTAGCAAAATCACTTAAAACTTTCGTTTTAACCATTTTTAGAAATAAAATTCAACTTGGTAATACTTTAGGTTTTATGTCAATACATACAACGAAATTGTCATCATGATACCTGTTTTATGAAAAGGTATCCAAACCTATGTAATTGCAACTTTTGGCGTATAAGTATTTTAAAAGTGTGATTATAAATGTTAAAAATCAATCGTTGTAAATTAAGTATGATAACTACTTACTTTACTTATATTGAAAATTTATTATTGATATATATTTTAAATTCAACGATATTGCCCATAAATCTAAAATCGTATTGAATTTGCATAAATATACGTGTTTAAGAGACCCTTTTTTACAAAGGCACACAATTTGATTAAATGGAGTCACGTCTTTGTGAGACCCATCTGCTCGTTTCTTTACTGTGTGTCTTAAGTTTTCAGCCTGTGTGCTTGTGTGCGTATTGGAATTCATTTCAGTTACATGGGAAATATTATTAACTTTATGCCAACCAACTCTCTGAAAGTAACGGCTTTTTCTGATTTGATCATCTTATCAATTTGTAAAATGCTCCAGGGGACTGCATTTTCTCAGAACAAGTATAACTGCTAGACTTCCAGTTACACACATGCACACAACCTAGCAATATATGTATAATATATCTTTCCGGCACATTTCAGTACATCTTTCCATTCTTCTGCTGTCAATTTACACCACATTATTTATTGTAGTAATTCTTCTGCCACAGTTGTTGTGTTGTTGTTGCTGTTTCAAAAACAAATTCCTGGAAAGTCTTTTGGTTCAACTCATAATAATAAATTTTGTCTTGTAATAAAATTCATCGAATTCAATTTACTCCCCTTTTCTGCTGTCTTGAGGAAGCCTTTAAAAATGAATCTGTTCCATGTAGTCTCATGTGTATATCTGTTTTCTCTCAAAACGCAATCCATTATTCTATGAAAATTGTATTATTATTGTTATTGATTGATGAATGAATGAATAGCCAAGTGGCAGGGTGTGCGGTGGTGGTGGTAGCAGTTGTTTTTGTTGTTGGATGATGAACAACCTATGTTGGCAAATATATCTATCTACAAAACTTTCCTGGGAATATCTAACTTTTTTTGTATATAAATAAATAACAATTAGGTTCCCTTCCTTCCCTCCTTAAAGTTATGCATGCTAAGTTATATGTGCTTTCATTTCTCCATTCTTGTGAACTTGTACGTCTTTGTGGTTCAAGGAAAAAATAATACTCAGACTGATTTCGCAACAAAGACAGTTTGTGTGTGTGTGTGTGTGTGTGTGTGTGTGTGTGTGTGTGTGTGTGTGTGTGTGTGTGTGTGTGTGTGTGTGTGTGTGTGTGTGTGTGTGTGTGTGT
>JAITYZ010004187.1:0-38308 GCA_027744595.1 Paronellides praefectus | reverse complement strand
TGCCTCAACTTTGCCTATTACTGAATGGGAGAGTCAGGTTTTGAATGCCCTTCGTCTCAAGTATTTGGAGCGTCAAATTGTAAAGGGTGATTTTGAAACTGTACGTACCTGTTCATCCATTATTTTGAATATTATGATAGTGTGTAATACACACTGTGTAAGAGAAAAATGCTGAGTATAATTTGTTTTATTTATATAAGATTCCAAGTCTCAATAATCACAGTACCTCCAAAGTTAAGAATGGACAAGTAGTTAGCTTTCGATGCATGATTCAGGATGAGCTTGGTCCCGAACTTAGTTCAATTCAATACACGACCAGCGACAGAATGAGTGGTGTAATGAAGAGCGGATCAACTCTTTTAAAGGATTACACATTCATGGTATGTAGTTTTAAATAGACATTTAAAACCATTTGTCGCATGTTATTGCAAATGTTTCAAATGTCATGATGTTTCAAATAATTCAAGGAACTAAATGAAGGCTCATCCATTCTAGCCGAGAAGGACGTATTTTTAGCGGTGACGCCTTCAGCTGAAAACTATTGGGTATCTAAGGAAACCAAGGTATGTGAATTTATAATTATATGACTCAATTAATTTCTTATTAATGTGTTGGTGATTTCTTCTAAACTTTGGTTTAAATTCAATAAAAGGATGAGGAAAAGGAACTATCTGCTGGGAAAAAAGCGAAATTGGACAGGGATGGTGACGATAACGACCTAGTCGGTTTGCCAAACTACTATGACATTATACCTAATGTGTTCAACGAAATCGGCGAAACAAAACCCATGGCCTGTGTTTTAAAGGTACAAAATGTATACCTAAGAATATTTATGATACAATCTTGATACTAACCCAGATTCATTCGTATCAAGTCTTCCAAAATTTGGAATCCAAATTAGATTGAAATTATATTATAATTATAAATAATATTAACAAACCAATATTTTTTGTGCAAAATTGTATAGATATACAAGCATGACGATGCGGTTTACAAGCCTACTGATCTACTTCAAATTACTGGAATAATCCAACTTCCAGATTCCGAAAATGACGCCGCCGAAGATGTGTCCGACGAAGTAAATAAATTGCTAATGGCGTATATTAAAAGTTTTGGACATGTACATGTAAACAGTAATGTTGGAGTTTCACACTATTTTTTGTCTTTAAAAAAAAATTCAGACCCCAACGGCGAATTTATCAAAGCTTCCGGTTCTACATGTGTTCTGTGCTGTTCCTTTAGTTGGAGGAAATCCAAAAGTGCTGTGCCTAGATAAAAAAGCTTTTCCGTTATTTCCTGTCAATAGGATTGACGTCATGGAATGTACTCAAGTTCTCAGGGATCTGCTATCACTCGGTTTGGGAGGGGATCGTTTCGCAGCTGCGTACGCCATGATGGCTTTAGTTGCTAAAGTGTACGATAATGTAACCTATGTGTTCACTAAATGACCGCTTTTGTAGCATTACTATTATTAGGTCGTAATTTTGTCCATTCTAATGCCACCTTTTGTTTTTACAATTTTTTAGGCAATTTATTGATTTTGATAACTCTGTTGGAAAGTTTTCTTTGAATATCAGCGGAATTCCCAATACATCGGAAATACCTGAGCTGCTTTTATACATTGTGAAATCGTTGGTGCCACGAACGTTGCGTTTGGACTTGAATATTGAGAATGTCAATGCAGCTAAACTAACACCCAAGTACGTTTACTACGAAGGACCCCAACAACATTAAAATTATACTACGCAAACGAATTTGATTTTAATAGGGTTTACGTAATAAATGTTGTGTTGATATGTAGGAAAAATATGAGCACCGGTATTTTAGAAAGTGGACTTTTTCAACTTCCTGATGGTACTCACTTAATCATTGATGAGACTACGATGAAGGAAGGGAATTTTAATGACGCAGGTTTGTGTTCTCTTGATAATCTCATGTACAATAGTACAATGCATTTTCACACTAGGAACGTTTATGAGTGATCTGTGCATGAAGATGTAACTGTTTCACTGAAACATATTACGAAAATTTAAAACAATAAATGTAGGATCTCAAAACCTGGGTGTATTGAGGGACCTTTTCTTGGATCGTAATGTGAAGTACAACTACACTTACCAACACCCGACTGTTCGCGCCAACTGGCCTATTATTTCTCTCTCCTCGTGCTACTCGATAATGCCGGTAACAAATTAAATGCCTCAATATACCACTTCATTAATTATTTGTAACACTTATTCTACTCTATGTTTTATAAATAATTTTCACATTTAATTGTTTGCTACAGTCTGATACTCACGTGGAAATTAAACCTGACACAAAAATGACATTAGAAGAACGACGCAGTCGCATCGAATGTTTGTTGAAAGAGAAAGGTGAAGTACTCCGAAACTACCTCACACTATCGTCTTTCCTGTGCACACAATCACACTACAGTATTGATGAGGAAGTAAGTATTATATTAGTTTTCATATTTTGTAAAAATCTGCAATTATAGAAATTGCATTTTTTTAGCATTTTTGATTAATCTCTTTTATTTACTTCAAAATCTCTTTCTACCATAGTTACAGGATGACATGGCAGCATACTTTGTCACGCGAAATTCCTCCGATTTATTTAACAACAAAATGGAATTACATCAGTATTCCAGCTTCATCACATCTTGTCGGTCAGTTCCGTAAATATTATGTTTAAAAAAAACATTTGATCGTCTTTTTTGTTCAAACGTATGCTAATTATTACCTATTTTAGATTATGGTGTATGCTACATGGATATGCTAATGAAATTACTCGTGACGGGTTTATGTTCATGAAAGAGTTGGAGCGCATTAGAGACCAACGAATACCAGCTAGACCAAAACCAGCGTCGAAATGATGAAAAGTCTTCAATTACTAAACGAAAATTTGTCAAATTGTAACATTTTTGTATTTGTATTATTATCGGTAATAAAATGCAATTTTAAATAATTTTATCATGCGCGCAGTACTTATCTTATTTCCAACTGAAATGAAATGTGTAATTTCTACTGTGAGACCATGAACCACGCACACAAGTATATACATATATGCATAATAAAAGTACACATTTAAGTAGCGACGCGTGATACAAATATTTTAATACAATTATAATTTAATTGATTTTAAATCCTTTACCATGAGCCTTAAATCAAGATTCTTGATTATTTATTTAGTCGAAATATGTTTGCGTGACAGTATTTACTTGATTTAATTTCTTTTTCCGGGTAGTTTCTTTGTACTTGAAAAACAACACACTAGAGCACACAGGCTTTCTCTTGACAGGTTGTGTCATTTTGTGGACCTCATAGAGGAAGCTGCTTAGGTGGGTAGAGGAATAAAAAATGTAATGCGAGAGGATATCCACTAAAGTAATTTTGCTGGCCGCTAAAAAACGAGCTGCTCAGTGAGCAGTGCTCAGTCAGTCAGCAAAAACCTTATGTGACAGTTATTTAGTACCACCATACCGCTCAAGAGCTATATTTATATAATATCAAGCGGCTATTTAGTCTGTCCGCGCTTTTTTCTCAAATGAATTCACACCGTTGTTGTTGTGATTCAAACTATTTTAGCTAAAGGCTCTAGCCTTCAACAATTTAAACCCCGGACAAAAGGGTGATTACATGTTCCATGTTTGTCCTTGCATTATTAAACAAACAAACTCAAGTCAGCGCAGCATGATCGAAAGTGGAAATGTGTTTACTGGATACCAGGAAAACTATATATTATAACAAAATATATGTACATTTTATATAATTAGTTTCTCAGCAACACAAACATCATTTCTTCATTACAATTTTACAGAATCAAAGACGAATTCTCAGCGAAAATATATTACATTACAACATTACTATTATTATGATGTAGAGATGCTTTTATAGATATAAATTTAGTACGTACGTTCACAAACAACCTACAAATCTAATATATAAATGCAATTGAGGATCGCATTGTGGCGTGTAGTAGCTTCATGTACACAGTTTAGTAGTTGTTGTTGAACGTATTAATGTATCATGTACTCACTATAAGTGAGTCACTAAAACAAAGCCTACCGCCATGACAGTCACTGGAGATTTTTTTTGTTCATTAAATGATCCCACACTGCGAATATCCTCATTTTTCACTCGCTCTCTCCATCCCTATTTTGCATACATTTATTCTAGTACTTTGTTATAGAATATCTTCTATACATACGTATACGCATTGATGATGATGATGATTAAAAAATGGAAAACACTTTTTTCCAAACAAAATCACATCATCACACTTCAAACTACGTTTGCCTTGAAGAATCTTGGAATGTGCTCTTGCTTACAGCGTCTTTCACTGATTTGTGCTCGGTGTTTCGTTGTTGCTGTGGTGTTCTTTTTGTTATCTATATCTCAACTCTGTGATTTTTTCCATGTGTTCTATGATAGAACTTCTATCCAGAGAGACAAGCAAACAAAGGATATAGCACACAGCTTGATGCTTCAGTTCAGTTGAATGAGACTTTTTTTTAACCGTGCGCGTCCGTCGTCGTAGACTCTTATGGGACATGTACGAAATGAGCTTGTGCCACTATACCACAGTTCATAGTATTATTATATTTATACTAAACAGTATACATACCACACCAATTCCACCACCACCATATCGTCCTCAGAGACACAGACACTTGACTACACTATTTCTTGATTAGTAACTAATCTCCTTTCCTTTTCATCCGCAGAGCTAAACTTTCAACAAAGTAGATTAGGCGAGTCTTTAACCCTCTTTCCCCTTTCTGAATGCCTCAAGGTCGATGATACCTGCTGTCTTGTTGGAACCACATTTCGGCGAGTAGCCACCTAATTTCAAAATAGAAATTTGGAGACTACATGAACTAATTTATTTTCGTGTGTATTTTTACCATCCAGACTGCACGTCTCCTGTGGGCAGACCATTATGTTCTTATATTTATCATCACTTTAGAATAAATGGAGTCTGTAATTCCAGCAACAACAATTCAAGAGAAAGTATTTTTTTGTATATTTTATATATATTTTTGTATAATCAAAAGATTTGCAAGATACAAAATATTATGTAAATCTGCTACATCAATATTGGTCACCGCTACTTATCCTTCATCCTTGTATATAAATACTTAAAACGCCAAGAAGTATATTTTTTGTTTATTGAGAAAAAATTTATGAAGAATTGCATGAAAATTCACAAGTAGTGTAAGCATAATTAACCTCCTTTAATTTATGTACCTATTCGCAGTCACCTTCCACTTCCTTGCAAAAGGATTTACCTAGATTTCTTCCACAGAAGATAGAGTAAAGTAACTTATTATTATAGTATGTGTTGTTGACAGAAATACTGTCAAATGAATATACCCATACATTTTGTATGGTATAAAATATTGACATGAGCAAGAGAGTCACATTGCAAAAAAAACTATGAATAAAAAGAAGGAGAAAATAAAATCGCTGCCACCATATTATTTAATAATAAAATAGGAAGACACTGTTATTGTTCTTGGAAAATTGATGGTGGAAATTCTTGTACTCAGAATTCAGAATTGTGCTGGACGTGACCATCAACTTTATACGTATGACTATTAGCAAGGAGTAAAAAAGTAGCTTTCCACTACTAAAAGTTGAATCAGTCTGTCCACTCGTCTGAACTTGGTAAACGAGAAAATTGTTTTGTTATTATCAATGTACAATTTGACTTGTGTGGATCGGGCAATTTTCCAGTCAAAATCCACAAAATGATGTTTATGTACAGGTTTAAGTACTATTGAATCAATAGTATTGATTAATTGTGATAATTAAAATTGCAGTAACTTTTGGACATATCTCATTCTGTAACTACTAGGTGGTGGATGTACTAATGATTTACTTTCCCTTCGCTACTTTCCTTTTTAGTTTGCCTCGTTTGCTAGCATTGCGATTTTTATATACATATATAAATTATGTGTCTGTGCTGCCAGTCAACGCTGCAAACTTGTATATTATGAATATTCACTTGATCACATAGAAACATCACGCAGGAATGGATTCGGAGGTGTGATGTTCTAGTGACACTTTCAATTTTCAAGATGTCAAGCGGTGTCAGTTCCAATACGTGAAGTCTGCTACGTGAGTTGAGACAAATTCACGTCAAAAACCTTACGGGCATGATTTTACCGCTCCTACCACAACCAACACCACCACCGTTTCCTATTCACTACTATTCCTAAAATGGAAGTGAATGGAAAAAGTATTACTTCATGCAACCGTGTAGAGGAATAGGGAACAAATAATACGTTACATCATGCACGATCTTTATGAAAAAAGGTCTTTTTTCAGTAAATGATGGATGAACGAAGCGAAGGTCCCATTCGACCAATCCGACGACCCGCTTCCCTGGTAACTGAAAATGAAGCTGCAACGTTTCAAAGAGCTACATGTCGGCCTACAGACGATGAAGTGGATCAAAAAGGTTCACAATTCACATTCACACACTCTACCAAAAAAATTCAACTTTTCCCCGGTAGATAAAAATGAGTATATAGTAATAGTATGTATATATGCGGTACGACGGGCCATAACTTGCGGTTATATGGCCTCCTTGATTCTTATTAGTAGTGAAGGGGTTACTTATTCATTCGGCCTTGTTTTCTTTGCTTTTCTTTCAGATTCGTCATCTTCAACAAATTCCATTATTTATTCTATCCCCTTTCTTCACATTGCTTATCATCATACTTAACAAGGGATGACTCCACACTTGAATTCGCATTATTGTTTGTTAAACGGGAAACATGGCAAAGATTGATTGCATTTTCCATGTTTATTAAATGCGCAATATGCCTGACAATCTTTCAAAGTACAGCAATTGCTTCTAGAGTTGCCCTCTTCTGTGTCAGCAGATTTTGTTGCTTTTATATTAAGTATTCATTAAATTCCCAGATCCGCACGTACGTACATTTGTACGTATTTTTTCTTTAAATAAATGTGTCATTTAAATGGTTGGACTGTTTAACACCAAACTTAATTTACGGAGAAAATTTGATACGCTTATAACGAATACTATGTTTTTTTTGTTTTAAAAATCTCCATATCCCCACGTTTGAATGTTAAAACTGGGTTTTTGAACTTTTCGAAAATAAAATAAAAAAAACGGTAATAGTTTTTGCGAAATACAAACTCGGATGGCCAGCCAGCCTGACGGCAGACACCATGAGATGATAAAGTACGTGGAACTTAATAACTGGAAATATTGATATATATTTAGCATCTAGGTATAATACATGTTGTAATTTGTGTTAGAAACAATTTTCATGTAACCAATAAAAAGTTAGTCGTAGTATTTTTTTACAACCAAATAATAACATTATATTGTATTTTGTATCGCATATTATGATTATTTAACACTTTCACAGCAACTGCGCAGAAACTTTGATGTAATAAATCGGGAATACTGAAATGGGTTTTTCACTATAGAGGCCAAAGGAATGAAATGGAGCATTTTGAAGTTTACATGTTTCTCTTTCATTGCAAAGCAGATTTTTGTTTTGAATCGAATGGCTAGGATTTAAAGTACACGTTAAATGCAAAAAAAAGTAGAATGGTCGCAATGTAGAGTGATAAATGCCACATCCTTATCACCTCTTTGGTCTCATTTAAATCTACAACGTACATTATCTTATCATCACAAAGAAAGCAATCCGTTGTTATTATTTTCATTCTCACGTTTAAAAAAAATAGCGAAAGTCAGTGTTTTATGCTTGCCAACAAGAGGCACGTACCCATACATATATAGTATGCAAAAAAATGTGAGTCTGACATGTCAAAAAATACGTGGATGACAGAGCGTGCGACGAAAAGAAAGAGTGAGCGAGTCAGAGAGTTAGATAAACTTTCGCTATCAATTCTTCGACGTTCAATACGCCCCAGGTGGCTTTCAACATCGTTTCCTTTTTCCTTTGTTCCCTATCAGTGCAACGGAACCCGGTGTCATGGCACAAGAACTTTTCGTGTAAAAGAATAATATTATCTGTTGTGGTACGTTCCTTGTTGAGCATGCATGCAGTCACTTGGCTGAGGTTTCAATTCGGGGTTTTGGATCGAAATTTGGAAATGCATATACATGTCTGCAGGTGTACATCTCCCGTTGTGTGCATGGTTTGTTGATACATGCCATTTTCCACTAACTAACCTTCTCTCTCGTCGTACTATATATACTACACATGCCAGCAAACCAGCTGTGTGCTTCCTCATCAATCTGTGCCGACTAATTTTCCTTCAAAAGATCATCATTTTGATGAAAAACATTATCGTATCAAGGTTCAAAGGAAACATACATACATATTATTACCCCTCAATCCCTCCCTCTACAGAGCTCCACGGTGGTATAATATAACTAGAATCCCCTTTTTATAGAGCCAATATGATGAAACGGCAACACAACCAGTCGTAAACTGATTATGATTGTCATAACTCCAAACAGTAGTCCGCAACCTTAATTTTATACCATACATTTTTATTACATGTACACATGCATGTATTAATACATGGATGAACTTTTAAATATTATGTCTTCTTTAATCTTTGATATCGCAAAAATAAATGAGAGCAGGGTAATGAAAGATGAAATTTTAGACGTGTAGCAACAACGGCAGTCACTGAATTGAACTTCTCGTTCATAATATTTTCATTTAAAACAGGGAACTTTAGACGGGCCTTCTTGACGGGCTCTTCTGTTTGAAGGATAAAAGTCGGAGCAAAAAGAAGGTCGGTAGTTTCACGTTTCATGCTGTCTTGTTTTCATTTTACTGCAGGTATATGCCCGCGTGCGCCCTGGTATAATAATAAATCCAAGCATTGAAATGCTTGAAACGACGACGAGCAGACATGTAACAGATAACACACGCTATCTACAAAATACGCAAATATATTTTTTGATGCCTGCATGTTGCCAATTAGTGTTCTATTATGCGCTCTGCTTCTAATTGGAATTCTATTATAACATCTTGTCATGAAATTGCATTAATTACATTCCCACACCTATAGGTAACTAATGCATTTGTGTATAATTTAAACTGTGCAATGGGATAAAAAAACGATTGGTGGCATATAATGACGCACAGTAATAAGTAACTCACACATTCTGCTATGTGGTGTATCATTTCGATAAATTAACCACCGTGTTCTGCATTCATATTTTGTTTGCGCGCAGTTTCAGAAAATAAAACACACACACAGGGATAAGTAAATGGGCAGCTACAAGTAAAGCATGTTATCTATCCTTTCAATAAAAACGAAAATTACATAAACTGTGACCATCAATAAAGCCTGGGCCGCTTGCATCTCTGCAGTCCACAATCATCTTGGATTTCCCTCTCCAGTTTTTATGGAAACAGAATCCCGTACTCAAGCATACCGAACGATATTTAATCTTTGACTTTCGTGTGACATTTAATAGGATATGGTCCTGGAGTTTCTTTTTAGTTGGATTTATGCTCTCAGGGAATGCTTTTTATTTCTCACGATAAGTAAGTACATATTTATATACATATATTGGAATACGCCAAAGTTTCGTAACTTTTACTTACCCTTATTTTAATAACTATGAAAAACACGAAGGGTAATCGGGAACTAGTTGTGTGACCAGCAAGTTTGTATGTTTGTCTCTAAATGCTGAAAAAAACCTGACGTTGGCAAAGTTAACTCAATTTTGACCAGACCAATTTTATTACCAGGTGTTCCATTCCATATGGAGGCAAAGGAATTTTACTCAAATACCCACCGTTTTAAAGGGTATCATGAATCCAAAATTTCAATGACATAAAATAAAAACTTTTGATTCACCACAAAAAAATGCAACCAATAAAACAGAATCGTTATGCACCTTTTCAGAAATTGAAAGTGCATCCAAATATATTTTTTTCATTCTGATTTAGTTTTCAATTATGTCCACCACCACAAAACACTCTTATCAATTTGGTCAAAGATATGTAAGAAACATCAGAAATATTACAGCTAGAAAACCATATTATTACCACAGGTCTGCAGTGATGATGCTCTTGATGCTCTTGTGCCAAAGTCCTACAACTGGCTAAGTAAAAGAGTATATATTGTAATCATTCCCATCCATCATTGCTTTCGGTAACTCCGTATCTCAGGAAAGCATTTAAACAAGCTTGTACTCTTTCTTACAAACAACAATTCAACAAAGTAATGCAAAAGCCAGTTGAGGCTATTGGCGAAGAAGTGAAATGCCATCTTCTCCCTTTGCATCCGCAATATATGAAGAAAAAGCAGCGCATCGCTTGCACATTCAATTCTTTCCTTACTACTTTAAGTAAGAAGGCTGCTTTTTACAACTTTACTTTCACTTTCTCCTTTCCATCTTTTTCCATAGCAAATATAATGTCGATTTTTCTTTTCTTCTTCTAGGAAACATATCCCCTTGTAAAAACTTTTTTTCTTCCTTTTTTTCGCTCTCCCCCTCTCTCCCCCCCTCTCTCTCTCTTCTCTTCATGTTGGCCTATGCAAACGGAGAGAGAAAGAGAAGCGAGTAGGAAGTTGGCTGGAAGAAATTGCAAGTTATGTTATAAGAAATAGCAAAGAGGTGTATGTGTGTGAATTTCTGCGTAGTAGGTTGTTGTAAGAGATGAGAATGTAGAGTAATAGTGCTTTACTCACCAAACACAAATTTTCGCGTGGAGAAGAAAAGAAGAAGAAAAAGAGAAGGAATTTCCTATTGTGTCGGTCGAAATAAACTGTTGAGCTGCGCTTGTGTATCCTGTATGATATGTAGTAGAGAAGTAGTATGAGTGCGTTAAGTTCTAGATCTACTTGTACTTCGTCCAAAGAATACTACTGGAACCACATAAGACGTGTAAAGGACGTCTTTAAAAAAAACTTGGTAAGTGCACCCATTTTTGTTCCCTTAAATAGCTGAAGAGAGAAAGTAAAAATAGAGGAGAAAGTAAGCAGATGAAGAAAACATAGAAGGGGCAAAGAAAGAGAAAGCAACCAAAAGAGAGCGAGAGGGACGAAACAGGAGAGAAAGGAATATGAAGCACGAAATAAGTGGAGAGAAATATAGAAAGTTATCCAGCAAAATTTCCGTCGGATGGGGCCGCACAGGTTCGGTTGAGAATGATTGGGACTCCTTTCTGCTTGGTGTCTGTGTTTTCCGTGTGCTCCTCTCGCTCAGGATGATCAAAAACATGTTTTATATGTTATATGGGAAACAGTCAGCTTGGATATATGTAGTCAGTCGCAGGCGCCTGTTGGAGAACCATGTGCTTCATAGACACACACACACACACAGACACAGCACATAAAATCACACCAGCTCAACACAGCTCTCACATTCACATGGAATCGCGTTTGTTTGGTGTGCGAAAGGAGAAGTGAGTGAGTGAGCAAAGCCTAGCAAAAACGCAAGCGAGTTTCGTTGCTTTCGTTGTTGGTGGAGCGCTCAGAGAAGCAGTATTCAGCAATACGAGCAGAGCAAAAGCAGTGTGCAAGGAGCAAACAGAGCAAATATCATTTCTATTTGGAAGTACTTAAGACTTGGAGATTTTGTTGGACTACTTCTTTTTCCACTAGCTTGCAGTGTGTGAGCTCTGTAGAAAGAAGGTGAACGGCTAGAGAATCACAGATTGCTCCGTTGGCGATGCTACATCATCCTCATCCATTCGATCTATTCCTATTACTTTTCTGATAACTCTCGTCGAAAACGGAACAAACTGTTCTCTCCTCTCTTCACTTTGACCAACTCAAATTCAGTCAGACTGTTCAGTCAGTTCGTGCTTGTGTGAGTTTACTTCCCTTACCCAAAATAACTACTTGATTCTCTCTTCTTATTCTTTTAAGCCATCATCATTTTCTGTTGTGGGACTCCCTCGTCGACAAGTTTATGCCTAAGCCACTCAAATGCTACTACCAACCCATAATATTTATATAAACTGTACATGTTGGCGTCACTGTGCATATAGAAAAGCAAAAGTGTGCAACAAGAACACTCTTTTTGACCAGTTATATAACACATTGTTTGTGAACAAGGTCGTGGTAGTCGTCAACATTCTATACGAGTTGTGCGTGCTGTTTAATTCTACGAGACCGTCAACAAGGACGAGTGACTCTTATTTCGTTACCACTTGAAAAGAGTTTGTTTCCTCTCCTCTCACTCTCTCTCTCTCTCTTGCTTTCATATTTAGTCTCGTGTGTTTTGATGATGGCGTGAAGAGAGTGAGAGCCCAGACAAGAGCAAGTTTGAGACGACGGTGCAAACTCATGTAGCCCCAAGTGTGAAAAAAGACCAAACCAAAAAAAAGTGAAAACGGGAAAAGTACCCAAACAAGCAATACAACACGACTCTGTTGTTGACAAACTTTGTTTTGAGAAAGATAAAAATAAACTGCTTGTGCTTTAACTAAATTTATTCGTCTTTATGAGTAACAGTGTCGTCGTGCTTCTTGCAAATTGGAAAAGTGGTTTTAAATGTATCATATTAGCCAGCGAATGTAACGAGACAATTTTGTAAGAAATGTGGACAACTCAAAAACTGTGCTGCTGCAGAATCATTTAAGAAAACATTTGAACAATTTAATAAAATCGTTTCACCTAGCGACAAACAAACATCATCATTTTTAAAACTTTGTTTACAAATCCGCGCGCATGTTGACATTGTAGATTGTCAAAATTCACTTTCCCCTGCCATGGTGGACATGGTATATGCACCGTGCATAACTGACGAAAAACACTCCAAAACGGATTCACAACTCTGCTAAAATAATAATAATAGTTGTGGTTGATAAAGTAGAGCCACAGTTCAGCAAGACAGAAAGAAAAATCTAAACGCGATATCTTTAGAAATCACCATGCCAAAAGCAGTATAAGAAGTGGCATAGGATCACTCAGAGGGATTAAAGCATTGTGCTTGATTCTTTTTAAGTGTCAGATAGTATCTCTCATTGTGTGTGGTGGTAGTAGATGCATTAAAAAACATATACATACATGCATATTATTATTATTATATCATCCATGTGGCCAACAACACAAAAGAAGAGTCCTAAGCTATCGCCTCTTTTTTCAAAGATTATATTTTGAAAGTCTTCACAAGAAAATCTCAGATGCAGCAGAGCACAGAGCATTATTAAGAGAGACGAGGACAAGGAGAGCAGTTTTAGTTTTTTTCCCTTTCCATTCCTCCTGTCGTCTTGCTCTGTCTTTTTCTTCTTCCTCTATCTTGATATACCAAGCCAAGAAGCCACATACAAACATTTTTTGGCAGCAGAGTAATAAGTTTGTAGAGTGATAACGTTGACTGTTTGTGCTTCCTCCATGAAGCATACTTCCATACTTGCTACTACAACACACCACATCACCAAGATCATACCACAACCCCACGAAAACACACTACTGCTGGGTAGTTGTTGTCAAAGTTATTTTGTTGTTATTATTGTTTGTTGTGTATACATTTACAATGTATTGAAAAGTCTTGAGTAATTTAGGGAGAGAGCGAAGGTTTTGTGTGTTTCTCATCTTCTTCTTCGTCTTGCTCCACTTTCTGTAATTTTGGAGAGAATACTCTTTTTCTACGCTGCTTTCTTTTTTTCTGGAATTTTCATCTACACAGCAGCAGTAGCAATACATCGGCCAAACTTTGAAGTTGTGAATAATAAGAAACGGCAAACGGGAGGCCACAGAGATAATGAACATGATGTCATTTTGTGTGAGCATAAGAGAGGAAGAAGAACGAGGAGACTGAGATACTCCTCCCACTACACAATAAAAAAACTAGTACCTTGAGTGCATATGCACTAATATATAATACAGCATCTAAAAGACGGAAAAACGGGAAAGCAAATGAGGCAACCAGGAGGAGGAAGATGACAATGACGAGGATTTCACTACAGTGTGCTGAAATTGGTAGTGGTGGTGATTGTACACAAAATGACTGCTATGAGGGGACACAATGCTCCACTTGAAGTACTCCTTTCAGTTGACTCATTCACATTTTCCAACTCATGAGGAGTAAAGTAATTTGACATTCTCAAGAGAGATCACAAAAGTAAGGATATACACTTATCTCTTCTTGTCCCTCTATCTAAACTATTATTGTTACTATTAATGCTTTTACAAACAAGCTGAATGACTAAAGAAAAAAAAGAGAGAAGGAAATAGTAATAGACCAAACTCTGAAGTTTGCTCTAATGATAATATGTTGTATATTATATGCCTTGTTGTATATTATTAGTAAACAGCAGCAGTAGTAGTAGTAGTAGAAGTAGCAGTGCAGCTTTCTTTAAGTAAAAACAAAAGTTGATAAAAAAAAGTAGAGTGTGACTGTATATAAATTTATATATGTGCCACGATGTGTCTTTTACATACTTGGTTGATAAGATAATGAAATTTCTCTCATTCCCCTTTTTCATCCAACCAAGCATGAAAATCTCCACTTAATTTTCAACATGCCCCAAGACATCTGCTGGTGGATTATCAACGTCATCAGTTGTTTGTACGATTTGACCAAGAACCATGATAAAGATAAACAAATCTTCGTATTTTGCAAAAAAAAAGTAACAATGAGAAAATAATATAAGAAAAAGTGGTAGACTTTTTACTCCTCGAGCATACATGTTTACATTCATTATTTTTTGGAGAAGAAGGCAAAGAAAACACACACAAATCTGGTTTCTTTCTGCATAGTTTTTTTTATTATGCAATGTGAGGACTGAGTGGTGTGGGTATTATGCTCACTGAACCGCATAATGAACTCTGCTCTATTTTTGATAAAAGAGTGAGAGAGGCACTGCTCGTTATACTTTTATAAACTCACTTATAAATATAATGTGATATCACACTTTACTTTTAGTTTTTTTTATTTCATAATATTAAATCAGTTTTTTCCCTCAAATTTGATATTTTCGTAGCATGTAACTTTTAGTGTAATAAGTGCAGAAAGAGTGGTGAAATGTGGAGGAAAAGGGGCCGTTCTGAGAACTATATATGTAAGCTGTAAAGACGCGCTATTTTAGTTTTTGCACCTGTTGGCTGCCATTCTCGTAAAAAAAGAATCTAAACTTGACTCTTTTTCCTCATCTGCAACATGTTATTTTTGTAATGCATTCCATTTTCGGTTTTTCTCACAAGCATTTGTATCGACGTTTTCCTTATATTTAGCTCCTCCGAGGTGCATGTTTTAACAAATATAAACACCGACAAATGTTAGCAAAAATTGGGATATATGCGTAGCTTATTACAGTTTAAAACACCAAGAAGCGCAAAAAGCGTCTACGTCATCAAAAAAAATTGTTCTTTCGAACGTCCTTCCATCTTCAATTTTAAAAGAAAAATAATACTCATGTTTTTACATTCGTACCAAAACTTTCTCATAACCTTGTCGGCTTTGACGCATAATATATTATTATTAGATACATAAGTGTAATAACACCCCGATACTCATTTTTGCTAGCTAAAATCCTTTGTAATTGTCATTCTGACTTGAATCTCGTCCTACGTTGAAATTGGTTAAAGCGTGACATTAAATTTGGGCAGTATAGACTTCATCAAAAAGAGTTGCACGGAATATCACGTTACCCCAATTTTTTTTAGTAAGAAGTTGGTTCAAGAGAGTTTATTGATAGTAAACGCATGCACAATAACACTGAACTGCACTGCCAGTAGTATGCAGATAAAATAACATGCCTGCATACCTAAATGCAACATTTTATGGCATTTGGTGGTATTGTGTAGGTGTTCAAGATTTTGCTGATATGGTCAAAAGGAGCATTTCAAAGTTATAATGACAAACGATAATTGTGTGTGTGCGTGTGCAGACTATACTGCTGGAGAAAAACATTAAATGATAAACAAAGTTGTACAAAAATATTCTATATCATGTGCAATAATCAGCAGGAAAATAAAAAATAAAAAAACAGCTATAAAAATATACCTACTAAATACATAGGTACAAAAGATATATGTATAATATTATGTGTTTGTTACGTTGTGTTGAGTTTGGTGATTTTGATGAGCTAACGACGTCGACCGTAGAAATGTTATTGGGATTATTATTACCTTTTGTCTATGTAATTTTCAGAGACATATACGGTTGGACTGTGTAATTAGGTACATGCTCTAATATACATATATAACGTTTGCCAATTCTTTGATGTGTTCATTTAAGAAAATGCGATGGATGCAAAAAAAAGAAAAGAAAAATACCTACGTTATGCTATATAGTTTACTTTTGTAGTTGTTAGATACGAGCACGTTCTACTACCACAACACATTGATGACTCATGGCGTCAAACATATTAAGTTATATTTATAGAGAGAGAGTCTTATAATAGCTTATGGAATTAGGAATTCACAGAACGCCAAGAAAATTTACTAGTTTTCTTTTCACAGTGTGTGTGAATATATATATATATGCACTATCCCTTTATCTGCTACCTCTTGTCTTTGAATATTCTCCCTGTTCCCCTAAAAAACGGGAAATAATGGATAGATTAGCTTGTAGTAATGATTAATAAAAAAATAACATCAGAATGAAGCACACATCACAATATTGCATTAAGCGTAACGTAACCACTTCTGAATCGTAAAAAAAACTTAAATGTAACTCTGCGACTTACATATTATTATAAGATATGTACATACATATATGTATATATATAACAGCTTAAAAGCTAGTTGAAGTTTAGCACGCCATAACATTCATTATGTATACTTATATATTGCATTGTAGTTATGTTATATGTAGAGTGAGAGGCATAAAAAATGCTTTTGACATGCTTTTCGGGAATGTGTCAGTGTAGCGAGGAGCAAAGGCGCACGGCGTACAGAGGAGCAGCAAAAGAAGAGACATGGAAACAACTCCTTTGGTACACGTTAAAAGAAATGATTATTTGCAAAGTGTGTGTGTGTGTGTGTGTTTGTGCAAGTGTGCATATGCATATATCACAGTAGTAGTAGTAATACTTAGTCATTCTTTCTTTTCTTGTCGTCCACTCGTCTACGACGACTTCATATTGACAAGCGAATGAATATTATTATTATTATTAACAAAAAAACAGTAATGATATCAACTTGATATCTTTGTCTGATGAATATTTCTGTCTGTTTGTCTATTGAAAACTGATAAAGAATGTTCTTTGATTGGTTTTAGATGTTTTTGGGGTGAAGATACACAACTATTTTTGAGTCGACTTTAGTTGAGGTCTACGAGATTTTTTTTTTAAATTTTGATTTCCTATCAATATATTCCAGTTGACAATTCTTTCATAAATATGTAAACTGTAAAAGTTTACAACAGTATTGTTGCATAAAGTATTCATGTTCAGGTTCAGATGCTATTAACAACTCTTTAGTTAAAACTTTTAACTTAAATTGCTTAAATGTGCACACAATAATGGTTATGTTCTATTTGATAAAATGATGATTGCTCAAGTTTTGCGCTTGTTTCAAACTACTATAATACGTCTCTATTCCATTTTATTATTGTCTTTATGATTGTGTGTCTTGTGCTCCTTCGCTCTTACCATTAAACCACATAATTTGTAATGTTTTTGTACTTTATTAGAAGCCTACTGGGTTATAATAACTTACATTAATAACTTATAATCATAATAATAACTTTTCATTCTTCCCTTTTTTCCAATGTGCTCTCACCCACTCCTCCTTTTCTTCCAACAACACGACACATACACTCTTTGAGTGACTTTGTATATTTTTGGGCTTCTAATCCTAAAGCATTGTCTCTTTCTTTTCCCTAATCACAATACTTTTTAATATCTAATTCCTATGGTTTTCCATTTAGACTTTCAATAGAAAATACTATTTTATCCCATATTATTATGTGTACAATGATATCTCAAAAACCAGCACACACACAAAACACGTTAAAGTTTTATCAAACTATCTTTTCTACGCAGATTATGATAACCTACCATGTATGTATACAACTCTTCATAATAATGCTCAGTTCCAGCCAGGTAATTACGAGCGAACGAAAGCAACCAACCCAACAATAAATCCCCTTTTGTTTTCTTTTGTAAGCCTTAAAAAAAGGATGAGCGAAAGGGAAGACTAAAAAGCTAAGTGCTCATTATTGTTACCTTTTTTGTATAGGTATGCATATATATGTCTATATATAACCATAGAATGCAAATAAAAATAAAAATATAGACATCAGCAGACAAGAGAGAAAAAGGTTGAATTTGTGTTAAATCTTTTGTGTTTTCATATATAATATATGTATATATACATGCATGGTAGGTGAATTTATTTGTCAAAAAGAGATATAGGATTAAGCTTCTTTTCTGAGAGAGAGAGCTCATTTGTGATTCAGATGATTCAAGTTGCACTCTCCTTTGTTTAATTATACATACGACTAGACCCACAGCCTGAAATGAAGTAATGTGAACCATAAAAGAGTCTATATCCGAATCCTTTTAAAAATTATAATTATGAGCCACAACACTACTAATAATCCGAACGTCCAATATTGGTCATTATTGGTAGAGCTTGTTGCAAAAAAAAAAGTATTAAATTTACGATTTTTCTCATATCAAATGATCATCTGAAGCAATAGTAACAGCAGCTATAGTGCTATTATTTTGAGTCCAAATTCCCTATTCAAATTTTCATACGCCTCCAGAGAGTTGTATATAAGGTAGTGCACATTGTGTTGTGCATTCAATAGGATGACAAAGATATGCAACCAAATTGGAACTAAATACAAATGGTGAAATGTAAGGCGGAATATCATGATTTTTTTGTCGCTATTATGTATTATCATTATTATGATAACTGAATAGCGAGTATTGCTGAAGGATGATTCTCAAGGGCTAAACAATTTTTTTTCTGAATTAAGCTGTAGAGATATAGATGCTTTATACTTTATTATATCATTCATTGTTCTCTATATCAATACCATTCTTATAAGCTTTCCATATATATGTTTTGTTGATATCCACTTGAGAAGAATAGACAAGCTTCTAGTAAATATCTGATGATGATGAAGGAAGCCATGTGGAAAGATTTCAAATTATAGTTACTGATGTGATATATGAAAGCTTATAGATCTAGATAAACTGGCATAAAATTGTGTGTGTGTGTTCTCTGTGTGTAGTAAGGTAGGCAGTTACTACAGCAAGCAGGTGTACTGGAAACGACTCGACAGGGAGAGAGAGAGAGATAAACAGAAGTATAAAAAATAGGAAAGGTAAAGTCGTCCCGCCGTATCAAAATATTTTGATGACGTATGTTGGAGAGTAGAACAAGAAGAGAAAAAAATGCTTTGTTCACAATTTCTTCTCACATATTGCAAGTATCAGCGAAGCCACAATATGTGTGCGTGTGTGCGTACAATATTTGAAATATTTTATATTACAGCTCAAGTATACTACATATTTTTCTTTTTTTATGGTTAAAAAAATATTTGATTTTTTAAAAGCTGGAAAAAGACTTTGAAGGTCACTGTCGGTTATATGCTCAATAAATGTTTCGTTTGTAACAAATATTTTGTTGGAATATTTTAGACAGTTCATAACAGGGCAACTGAATAAATGTTGTAGTAGTTGTTCCCTGCTCACACCACATTCCTCCTGCCAAAAGAATGACACTGTAAATGTTACTATAATTTCGGGAAATAATTGCAATGAGAACAAGATGAATTTTAATAATGCCATTATGAATATTTACCAAAGTATAGCACTTCAACAAATAATTATTACTCAAATTACTAGGTATATTCTGAATTAGGGCAACTTTTAACACGATATAATTAATTACAAATGGGGGCAAAACTTTTGTTTGCTTGGTACTTGCAAAAGTGAAATGGTATATTCCACTCAACGTCATCATCATCATCATCCCAATGAAACAAACAAGAGAGGGGGAGTATTATTGTTGAAGAAAATAAATGAAAATTATTGTGAGGTGCAATCTTACAAATATTATAACACACATTTGTACACTTAGCAGTGCCTATCATTATGTAGCCTCTTTAAAAGGTAGTTTGTTGTACTTTGTATTTTTTATCCATGAATTTCTACTTGTTTATCTCGGTCGGAATAGCATGGTGCTCATCATTTGAGAGAAATAGGATAGACTGACTACTGACACACTTGCACAGACACACAGCATGGATACACATTTATTTTTCATGATGATGATGATGATGATGATGATGATGTTGTTGTCTTGGATTGCAGATTTTATTCATTCTCCTTTTTTTTCTGCAAAGTTGCTGGACTTTGTGTGTTATGCATGTGTGCCACTTTGTATGGCACAATGTGAAAGTTGGAAAGTAAAATATGACTGAATAAGCCCAACTTGGGTGAAACAGCAGTGGTGGTAACCGAAGAGAAGGAAAAAAGGGAATGGGAAAAGTATGCCTGATTAGCGTTAAGTTGAAATATATGCCGCTTTGTTCCAAGAGTTTATTACATACTTTTAGTGTGTGTACATGTGTGTGTGCGTGTATAATATGTACCATTTCCGTGGAGTCTATCTCTCTGTGAAATGAATATACTTGAAATTCGAAGAACTAGCATCACTTTCTCTCTCTCTCTCTCTCTCTCCAGCGACGTATGAAAATGTAACGAGTGATTGTGTCTGCTAAGAAAAAGGCGAATGAGAAAAAGGAGAAAGAAAAAGCTTATGTATATATGCGTGTATACTTTAGTACATTTTTTTTGCTATATCAAACTTTCAGCTTGAGCACTATATATAATATCGTTAAAAATGTTATACCAGAGACTAATGTTACCATGCTTTTATCTTTTATGCATGAAAAGTATTTTCGATGCACCTTCTTCCCCACACCATACAGCACACACGTTTTCACAATGTTTGTGTGTAGCCATAAAAAGATATATGTATACATGTATACATGTAAGTATATTTATGGACAATCAACTTTGCATGTGCGATTCGTATCCCATATCATTCTTTGTACATTGCGAAGGATCGAAGACTCATTCTGTTGGAACAATGATAAAAATAATAAGAAGAAAAAAAATGGACAGACAGGAGGAGAACCGGGCTACACAGAACTGTTATGGAAATCTATAAAGAAAGTTGTTTTACTATAAGGATTGGAGGAGGTGGTTGTGGTAATAGCAGTAGTTGTAGTAGTAATATAAAGGTTGTTTCATGAATTAATCAAATATTAAAAGCTTTTTTTTCTTCAAACATTTTTTTAATACTTTTGTCTTGTCCAATGCTTATACATAATATTTATGTAGTTGCTCCGTTGCATACAGTATGAAGCCACCGGTGGGTAAACGTTAAGTGAAAGTACGACTTGTATGGTGATTTCCCTGTTTTCCATCAGTAATGTTGAGTAAAGAGGTAAATATTTCGCCAACTAGAAATTAAATGCTAGAAACTGGTTCACATGGTAACATGGCGGATTTTTTTAAACTGTCCGTCAAGAGCACAAAATGATTCAGTAATATATATATATATATATATCATGTGACAGATTGTGTATCATAAATACAAGGTATATATTATAGAATGCATGTTATTGCTGTGTGTGAGTGAATAGTAATATTCATTGTTATACATTGTGTGGTAGTGCTCCTTGTGAATAATATGTTTGTAGTATAAATAGCTAATATAGATTTGTACATGTTTTTTGGTGTGTGTAGGGTACACGTGTGTGGTTGAGTTACATTGTATAAATAATGCAGTAGTATTTAATATAAAAACCTAAAACTCTGTAGTTTACAACAACAACAAGGAAAAAGAAACAAAGTGTTTTTTTGTTGTTGCTATTGTTATTGTAAAATACCAAAAAAAAGTTGTAATATGTATTCAATAAGTCAAGGGGTTTATTACAGTGTGTTTTTTGGATGTTACAGAAATGGATAAATGTTTGACAAGTGGTAGCAGCAGCAGCAGCAGCAAATGCAATACAATTTTCTTCAATTATTATTGTTGGATGGTGAGTCAACTTGAAGCTACTACTTAAGTGCAAATGGACTATACTAACTGAAAAGTGACGCAATATTTCTACATCAGGAGAAGAAATAAATAGAAGTAGAAGTTTGTTTTATTTATAAAATGTTACACTCAAATGGAAGAAATTGGCAAAAGGACAAGGAATCAAACAATGAGTACTCCAATTATTATTATTATTATTAGTGTATAGGTGAGTAGTAGGAAGAAGTGAATGAAAATAAATGAAGAATATAAAAACAAAGTTTTCTTCAAGGAAAGAGAGAAAGAAAGACATAAAAGAGAAAGAAGAATAAATAAACGGGCGCCCGTTGCTACCTCGCAACCATGCTGTTGAGCTAAAGAGTAGACAGGGGAAACAGAGAGAGAGAGCAAAAGAGGGGAAAGAGAGAGCGGGTAATTAACGAGCAGAGAAGAAAAGAGTATAGCAATTTTGTACAAGCACACTTTTGTAACAAAAGTAGTTGAAATTATTTAGGCGAGAGAGTCTAAAAATAAGATTATTATGCTACTAATGTTCGTCTCTCTTTTGCTACACTCACAAATGCAGAGAGAGAGGCTAGTTTTTTTTTGAAGTTCTTTTTCTACATAGTGCACACTACAGACTACAGACACAAAGAGTGTATAGGGAGGATATAATAAAAAATACATTTTACTCTGTCGCCTCTGTCCCAAAACTCCTATTTTGGCGTTTTTCTCGTGTGTGTGTGTGTGTGTGTGTGTGTATTTGTGTGGAGCAGCTTATGTTGTCCTCCTATTTTTACTTTTCATACTGAATGACACAGGGAATAGGGAAGACAGACTGGGAGGGAAGCTGAACTCCTTCCCATCTCGAGTGACTTTGAGATTTTGCTCTTTTCCCCATTGTGCAAAATATTGCATGTAAATCTAGGTACACTAGGTAGACGTTCTTTTGCATATATACATTTAAGCATAGTTTGTCTTTTATACACACACACAAATATAACAAGAATTCCTATTAGGAATTTCCTAAGCACAGGTAGGAGTACAGTCAGAAAAAAACACCTTGTAAAATAGTAAGGAAGAATGCGAAAAAAGACTAGTATTTACATACATAGATGTATGTATTATATACATGTACAAATATATTTTGTTGTGGATGTACATGCTCTTTTGTGATATGATTTATTAGGAGAACGAGTTGTATAAAAAGGCACGTACGTAATTGCATAAAAGTTTAGAGACACGATTGTTTTTAAAAAAATCACTAGGATATTCCGCACAAATCTCTATGAGGGATATACCTTTGTATGTACGGGCGCACGTAATTATGATTGTGTGGAATTGAACTTTTATGCAATGCGGACCTCTCAATAACAACTGGCGCTACATACTTTCGCGCCATTTATTCAACCTAATTTATACCCGTGCATATGTACACGTGGCTGGTTCACACAAAGATGAGGAAAGCGTAAAATTTTCAATATAGTTTTTGAACTACTTACTACAACAATCCCAACTTTTCACACAAACAAACACCTCTCTCTTTCTCTCTCTCTGTCCTTTACTCAGGGTCGTCTCTCTGTCGTCTCTCTGTCGTCTGCCATGTGTTTTGTAAATTACACCTACACTTTCCCAATAAACTCCAAGTTGGCGCTTCCCTTCGACACAATCTCTCACGCTCTTTCTATCTCTCTTTTCGCATGCCAATATAGCAAGTTATGTACACGTTAAAAGTATCTATATAGTTCAACCTGAATATACCTTATTCCTATTATTATTATATATATATGTATATAGTTTGTCAACTTTGGACTATATATATACAGTGTCTTCTTCGAGTGACTTTGGTGCAAGAGTCTTCTTGTTACAAATAGCATAAAAGGCTAATAATAGTAATCATACCAGGGATAACTATTCCAAGTAAAAAGTGAACAAGGTAGAAAGTGATAACCAACCATCTTTATTATATATGTGACTCAGTAAAAAAAAATATGGAACTGCTGCTCTTTCCAACTACTTGGGAAAACCATGCTTTCAGAGTTGCCACACGGTCATTTGTACCTCATCTACCCCCACGAACACTACTACTGCAACGAGAACTTGCAAAACTCTACTTGCATTATTACTCCTCTTGCTACAACAACAACAAACCAGCAGCATCGGCCAGACCATTCTCTTCGTCAAGTAGACTTGACTTACTACTACCACTACTCCGGTAACAACAACAACAGCAGCAACAACAACAAGAACAAGAACCTTGGCTGTTGTTATTGTGGCAGCTGCTTCAAATACGAACAAAGTACTGAAATATAGTAATTGAGGAAGTAGCCAGCCACTTTCCCAACTTTCTTTTATATTCCATTACATCGTCAATACATAAAAGCAGGAACAGAGCAGTGCATGTGGTAGCATCAACGTTTTCGTCGCTATTGCCTGAAAAAGGCAGCTTTCTAGCTTACGTGTAAAATTATCCATGTAAAAAGAGAAAGACAAGGAAAGGAAGCAAGTTTTTATAAACATGCAAAAATATACCAATTTCTTTGCCACTTTTAGGACAACATTATAACATTTACTACAACTGGTCCAGCCAGCATCAACGTCGTCGTCATCGTCAAAGTTGTTGTGAAACATTCAAACCAAGAACATATTTCTTTTTTTTAAAGAACATATATCGCTTTGTGTGAGTGTTGGTTTACTATTATCCTTCTTAGCTTGTCATCCTCAAGCCAAGCCACACAGTCACTAGTGCAATTACCCTTCTTAGATCCCTTTTCTCTTACTCTCTTGGCACTACTGGGTTGTATCAGTGTATATGTGTGTGTACATTAAAAAGAAACAGAGAGAGGGAATAGCGCAGATAAAAAAAACACAAAAGGAAGAAGGCTAAAGCTAAAGCTTTTATTTGATTTTGTAAAATTGAGTGGGAGACAGAAAGAGGAGAGTGGGAGAAGAGGCTCTTTTTCTTGCTTCCACCACTACCATCACGACTACTTGTGCTATTAGTGCAACTACTGCTTCCTCTCTTTTTCCCTAAAAAAAGTGACCAAAATGTGTAGCAAGAGAGGAGTGATGAAGGTTTACTGCTGTTGTTGGTTCTTCTCTTGCAATATTCTCACAAACTCCGTTTACCAACATTACCACCACCACCATCAACAACATCAGCTTCACTTGAACAAATAAGTATATAATATTTACTTTATTTTTTTCTTATCAAAGCAGCAGAGGGAGAGGGAGAAGCTAAAAAATCATATTAATACGGTTACTGGCACACTATTTGTGTGGTAGTGGCTATGGCTACTACCAACAACTACTCGACTAGTAGTACTATACTACTACTACTACTACAACAACAACAACAACAACAATAACAACAGACTTTTTTTTGGCAGTATGATGCCCTGGTTAGGTTACTACTGCCAGTACTAGTGTTGATTCTCCTTTTCTCAGCGCGTTTTTTATGTCAAAGGAAACTTAGTGAGCCCCTCTGATTGATGTGCTTGGAGGAAGTGAGGACAAAAGGAAATTTCTTTCAATTTGTAACTTGTGAACAACATACATAACCCTCCAACATACACAAGTTTACTTCTTTTCTAACTTTTCTACTATCGTTAAGTGAAAACAGTATTTGGGGAGAAGGAAAAGAAAAAGTGCACAAACACCTACCAAAACCTACTAACCAACTCATTTACTCATAAACACAGTGCAATATATAGTCATATATGCCACAGGAAAGAGAGGACTAGCATATTATATATGCTCCATATATGTAAATATGTACCAGTAACTTGTAAAATCTTTTGCTGATGATATTACAGGCCTAGAGTACATATTATTATTATGTATATATATATTTATTCATAAGTACATTCACAACTACTGTCAAATATACATAAAGCGATATGCATTCACCATCATCAAGACGACGACCACCACCGCCAATTCTCTTTACTGGATTCCTCCTTTAGTGTCGTAATAAAAATCCCCAAACTATTTTATTCATTTCATGTAAGCAACTCTCTCTCTCTCTTTTCTCGCCGTTTCCTGACTCGTCCTTTTTTACTCTTCCCATCCTCTCTCCACACTGATCATTTCAATGTCTTGGCAATACTTACTAGCACTTTGGCTTACGACCTGCTTCCAGTAGTGCTACTTATTGCTTACTGGTTTACTTGTACATCAACAAATAGTTGTCAGACATTGAGAAGTATATAGTTAGACAGATAAAAAGCCTTTAAAAAAGGGAATACCGCATCGTTTTAGGATTATTGCTATTATTATTATATTGTTCTACTATAGCAACTCTGTAAGTAAATAAAATGAGGCAATGATACACGCCGCAGACACTACAAGAGACTTTCATTTCAAGTGTAAAAACAATATTCATTGGGAATATCAACGACGAGGAAAGACATGTTTTTTGAATGATAATTAGTTTTAGACCCAGTTTCAATTTCATGTGCAGTTAAATAAGACAGCATAATATTCACACACATATATATTAGATATATATATATATAAATATATAGGTATAGACGTTGTTAAGATAATGCGAGTTTTTTGGGGGGAAAATTCGTAAAAGTGTATGCAAGATTTAAGTAAATCCCGTGATGCAACGAATTCTGGTTTGGAACAGTGAACAATGAAAATATATATAAGACTATTATTGTGCGGTAGTTGGTTGTGTAAAGGACAAGAAGGTATGTATAATATCCTGTTTGATATTGTATAAATGTATGTGTACTACGGTGTATACGTGAATCAATTTCCCCATCATCATCATCATCAACATCATCATGAGTATTGAGAAGGGGCAAACTTTTTTTTGGCTGTGGCCTTGCTTTTCCCGGTGAAAACTTTGATATTGTGGTGACATTCAATTTATTCCTTGTATCAGGTTGTTATATATACTGATGTAATAATAATAATAAAAATAATAAAAGATTAGATAATACAGCGAGGGAAATAATATCTGGATAGACAAGAAAAATGGGGGGTGATGGCACAGCTCTGAATGATATGGACTTGAATCGTGCTCCTCCGGCATATGAAGATGTAAACATGTATCAGTGGGGAAACAGTAATGATAATGCGTCGGGCGATGACTACGAGTTTGGGGTGAATGGGACCAATAATACCGTGGTCATTCATGCTCTGGGCTACTCCACTCTGGGATCCCAAGGCAAACAACTCTCCTGTTCCCACATGTCAGGTAATACAAAACCCATTTTTTGTCTCTTTTTTTAAAGTATGCATATAACCTATGCTGCATACAATATATTCGCAGTTCAACAAATATCCCATCTGTCACTTTATTCATTCAGCATCAAATACCAATCGACAAATTGTTTCCATGAAAATAACTGCATTTTTTTTTTGCATAGCTCTGCAATAATAAAAATAAATTCTACTGGTAAACTTTTCCTTATCATTACTATCGCATTTTTGTCTCTCGTCACGCGCTATGATGGTGGTTGACTGAGTGAGACAAAAACGTCAACAGTATAAAAAAACGGTTGAGCTATCAACTAATATTTTTTTCTTTGTTTTCTACAAACAAAATATGAAAATATCTATTAATCTAACACAAAAATTAATCAATTGTCACAATGACAATAATGTCGTACGATACAAATAAACAAATTTATAAATACATACTTTCACTAAAGTATAAAAAAATATATTTATTTTCAACACATTCTGGTTTTCCAGAAAAGAAAACAGATTTAACCTGTATCGTATTAGGCACGTGTATATTTATTTTAGATTTCTATGATAACATTATTTTATTGTCATTATTATATGACGAGCAACATAATATACCAGTATAAGTATATAGACTTATATTATTTTTGTCTTCCAGTGCTTTACATTGATAAAGATTCAATTTAAAAGAACTAAAAATAAAATATATATCTTTTGGCTTGTCTGTTGCATTTCATTTTAATAAACATGCTGGGGGCGGTATCTCTTTTATAAAATCTTTTTCCCTTTTTTTCTAGTGCTTGTAAAAAAGCTTTCACTTTTCATAGTTCATAATAGACATCAAAACAACAATTAAAGATGTGATTAAAATGATGATACTAAAGTGTCACATTTTGATGTCTCCCTTTTCATTTGTACGTCAGTGCTATTTTTACCCGTTTCTCTCTTTTTCTGGTTTCCCCCCGTTCATTATTATAATAAGTATAAATAAGCACACCTATTTATCAACCACTTTATATAAAATATATAATTAAGTGTTTCTATACGTTGAATGAAAGGATAATGTTTGCATAAAACCCTTGCTGTCTAAATATATGCCCATTTATTAGTGATATAGGGCTACGATATTATGGAATATCACAAAAGTATCGACGGGGCGAGGTGGGAAACATCAAGTGCTTTTCTGCAATCAATCTCTTTTATTTTTCGAGCGCCATTTTCGTAAAACTCATTTATTTCCTTGATGTCACTTGATTGTCATCGCCTTTTTCTTGTATTTATCATCAAACTTGGCCTGCATATTACAAGTCTACAATTACATGGCTATAATAATATAGAGAATATAGAGAATACGTATATATGTATAGGTATATACATATGCATATATTTATATTTAACAGTTGTGAGCCTGCAAATATTTATACGGTTGGGATTGCTAGTCTAATATAAAATATTTATATAATTTAAATAAAACAATAATAATAAATAGAATGCGCACAGGTACAACAGAGAATGCAACTTTACAATCATAACGTTTTTATCATTCCTTACCTACTATTTTGCTTGGTTCTCAAAAAGAAGAAGGAATTTCACGTAAAATTGCATTTTTATATTTATCTTCTGAATGTCGTTTGACGCAAAACGTTGCGATTTACAAGGTAAGCACAAAATGTGTGCTTGTACCATTATATCATCATCCTCCATGTACAAAATGGCCCTATAAAACTTCAGTGATGGGTACTTATTGTAGTGATCTGTTATTTTATTCCACTACTATTACGACGACCACCACCACCACCACTGCTACTACTGCTTTACCACTCGATTTTCTCGCCAGCAGAAGCAAGGAAACAAAACGCGTCCTTTATCCTCCGTTGTTGTTTCCTTTCCTCCTTATTTTTAGCATTATTTTGTTTTGTACTGCTGCGTTGTTGTTGGCTGTTGGATTTTATTGTGAGGACAAGGTTTCTCTTGCATTCAGTCTTTTTTTATTCCTTTAAGTGTGCTAATGCAATAAGCAATGCAACTTTTATTCGTCCTCCAAGTCGAGTCGAGGACGACGTCCATATTATATCCAGGAAAAAGGTCAAAGGACCTCTTGCACTACTACTGTTTTCCTATCTACACTTTCCAAGGTACAAGATCAAGAGGAGGGGAAAAAAAGTAAATAGAAAAAAGAAAAACCATAAGAAGAGGCACACCACGTAAATATCAAGTAAACTACCACATAGGACGGTGGTGGTGGTGGCAGCGGCGGTTTACGGCAATGGAACGGTCCTCTTTTCCATCTCACTTCTTTTTTAAGAGTTTTTTTGGTACATCCTATGTGAGCGTCAGTGGTAGTAGTAGTGTAGCTGGTGATGATGAGGATGGTGATGGTGGCTGTTTGCATCAGCTTCAAATAATCTTGTTGAGTGCTGTCTCATTAGGAGCATCTTCTTTTCCACTCTTTGTTATTTCTGCCATGTAGCACATGTTCTCTATGATGTCCACCATTCGGCTGCTCCGTTATTACTATTACCATGTTTATATTCTGTTCTATATTTTTTGGTGAGGAGGAGCAGCAGCAGCACTTAAAGTTTCGAGAGAAAACAAGAACTCATATAAATATATGCCGTAGCAAGCGTATATACTAAACTATATGGTAGCTATACTACAAATAACCATGTGATTTTCAAAACGATATTAACTTAAAGCAGCTGGTGTGTAAATATTTACGTACGTACCACATATACATATGTACACGCAAACATACGTACATAAATATATATATATATGGTGTATGTGCAACATGATCGAACCAGCATAAAATAGAAACGAGTTTAATGATGAAACAAGATTGCATAGAGGGAAGAGAAAGGACAGCAAGGGAAAGTTTTTTCTTTAAAAACTAATTGTGTATGGTTTATAAGCAAGTTTATCAGTATAAAAGTTGCTCCTCGTACTGCACACACAGTTTGCTTTTTTAATAAAACATAAAATGCTGTAGTGTGTAGGTAATTGTCCGCTCTCACAAACTCAGAGCACCACCACCCAACCAACAACAACAATTCAACTCGAGAAATGTTAGCGCTGGTGTGTTGTGTAGTTACAAATGTGATGCCACCATGCGACTATAAGAGTTTGACAACATTTCAATGATTTGCTAAACAGAACACGTTTTTTTGTAGATAACAAATGGCCACTATGTAGTAACGAAGTACAAGCGACACAGAGAGAGAAAAAAGTTAAAAAAAAAGAAGAGAGAATTGGATTGAGTGAAAAATACACGGTGTGTTTTCTCTCCGTTCAGTTATTGCGCTCGCGCCCTTACGCGCGCTGTCTCCCCATAAAGTCTGCCGCATTTTTTGTTGAAATTCCGCTCACTCACAAAATCGACACAAACATGTTGCAGCCTTTTTCCTGTCTATTCCTTGTTTGCATGAGAATGGGACGAGGCGAGAAATTGTTCATTCCTAATTTATCAGCCCAAATTTTTTTTGAGCAAGAAGAAAAAGAGAAAGATAAAAATGTTCCTACACATTAACATTAGTTAGTGGCAGACACATTCATACTTTATTCATATAGTGCATTATTTCTTGCCTTTTATTTTATACACTTTATATATGTGCACGACATTCTACTAGAGTCTCTCCTCTTTTATTATGAAAAATAGAGCGGCATGCAACAACCAGCTACAGATTGATGACGCCGAAACAGAAAAGCACTTTGTAATAGAGTAAGTGCAACCATAATACTTGTAACCATTGGGATATTATTATGTGCTCAGCTCCCTTATTGCTAGTCAAGACAGATTCTTGAGCACATATGTATATACCACGCAAGTTTGTATCATGCACATACCCACTCACAAAGTGACAAATTTTAAACAGTCATCTGCATTCAATAAATGTTACAAGGAAAAATGAGCGTACTCATATAATCATAATAATAATAATACATACCAATAACATTACTTTCTAGTTTCATTCCCACACACATACCTCACTTTTTTGTTCCATAGATAATGTTCCCCTTTTTCCATTTAAGATTTTCCTCTTATGACTACATAGTTACTTTGCCCTTGCTTGTAATAAATACGTACGTACAAGTCGGTATATAATGATAAGGCGAAGGAGGTGTAATGTCATTGAATCAAGTTATTATGTAGCCGTTTTAAACAAGGGGCTTATTATTATTATTATGACGACGACAATAACAACGATTACATGTCGTGCACATCCTTTGGATAGTGTAAAAAAAGTTTATTTTGGAACTCAACCCTGATGCGTGTATTGCACGTATTAAATGCTATTATTATTTATAGTAGTATTGTTTTTTATACATGGGTGTGTGTGTGTACGCTACTTATCTTGTGAAAACATACTTGCCGTATTTGCGTGTGCATGACTGTGTGTATTATTTGTAATTGTAAGTTGTTCCCCCATCTCTCTACACACTCTGATCCATGGAGTTGCTGCCTTTGAGTCCACAGGAATGCAAAGTAATGTGGGATTTTACCCATGACAAAAAAAAGTTTTCCTTCTACTTTCTCCGTTCGTGTGTGTGTGTGTGTTTGTAAAGCTCATTAAAGCCACATATTGTCTGCGGGTGTTGGAATGAATAGAAGTGGACTGGTGATGGTGGCAATGGAAGAGAAAGATGCTTCATGTAAGTATATAGATATTTATGTACGTGAAAAGAGAAACTATCGTGCTTTTGTCTCCGCATTATAAGATTAAAGTGGTGGTGGCAGCAGCGGAAATGGATTCCACGTTTTTGTTCAAAATGAATATTAGATACACTCATACATACACAATACACATGCAATAAGGCCCGGTCCAGGTCCAAAAACGGCTATAAAATATTTCTAGCAAAAAAAGTGAGCTACCTAAATATGAGTATTTGTTGGATTCCTACCCATTGAGCAGACAATAATCGTACTATCCTCCTAATCGCCATGGTAAAAGGAGTTGAAGTAGAAGAGTTGCAAAAACTTCAACAACAACAACAATAATAATGGGAGCAATATAGTAGCATAAAAAGAGTAGTACCACCAGGAGCGTCATAAGCGTCATGATGATAATAATTGAAATAATATATGTAACAGTTTTAAGCCATGTATCCAGACATGCATGTGCTAAATACATGTTGTATGAGCTTCCAGTAAAATGGCCAAACAGATAGCGTTCATGTGTGTGTGTGCGTATTTGTTTGTAAGTATGTTATGGATGCAAATCCTACGGCGCCCAGAATGGATCGAAGAAAACAATGAAGATGCAAAATAATACCCTCTCTCTCTCTCCGGTTGCTCCATTTCTCTTTACTCATCTCGAGAGAGAGAGAGAGATGGATATCTGTTTTGCATTTAAAAGACCGCATCATCATCAGCGGCTACGTAGTAGGCTTATAAAGTGAAAGGAGGTAAATGTAATTGGACTAAACATGTGGCATATAACACCTCAATGAGCACAGCACAATAATAAAAACAACAAAACACATTAGTCATTATGATCATCATAACATTTTGTAGACTAGTAGCGAGATAAACTGTTAAGTGCTACTAATACAATAACCAGCAAGTATGTATTAAATATAGCAGCCATATGTACTATGGTAATTTAAACAGAGTGGGCTTCAAAAATGTTATCAAAAGGAGGAAGGGATGTATGATAACAATATTTTATAAATTATCACTCACATGCTTCCTTTAAATCAATTTTTATCTTATTCATATTTCATATTATTTTAAACAATATTTTGTGTAATTTTGTAGATTATTTCCAACGCCAGTACCACACCATGTTCGGTCCCACACCTGTTTCTCTATTTATATGGTAGCATTCGTAAAAAACATTGTACCAAAAGTTTGCACACATGCATATTATAGTAGGAGGATGAAGCTTGATACTACTTTTAATTGCTTATTGAAATGGTTTGAATGTTGCAGTTTTATTTTGTGGCCAGTTTTATTACTTCAAAAATACTAGTGTGTTACCACCGGTCACGACATATACGTACATATATACACCAAAGTAAAAGAAATAAAGGTGAGATGAGTATTGTCGACAAACAAGGCATGTTTACATCTTTTTTTTTTGAAAATATAAAAACTCAACGGACCCGTTTACACGCCACAAACTTTTATTTTATTTTTTAAAGTGACTTCATTTCGTATGCTATCATCGTGTGTTTCTTATATTTTTTACAAGTCTGATGCGCTATATCCCAATATCCCGTCTATTTATTTCAATGAGCCTTATACGTATCGTATATATGTGCGTGTGGATGTGTGCATTCTACCACCACCACTATTATTATTATTATTACGACGACTGCTATTGCCAGATGAAAATAAAAGGAAAAAAAGTGTCCGGATATGTACACAGCATATATATTCCCTCCTTCTTCCTCTCTCACCAACCTTCCCTTTAATATACCCACTTAGCATGTTCAGAATACTAAGTACGTTCTTCATACGGATGATATTATGTTGGTACATATTCTCAGCAGTTTGCACTTATCAGTGAAATTCGAAAATAAAACAAGACGAATAAATAAAATCAACCACCAACACACACAAGAGAATAGCATTTATGAGGATGGTCCTTTTTTATAACACAGCGGCAAAAGTTTTTTTTTGTTGGGTACAATTTTTTATCGGAATAGAGGTATATCTGTCTGCCTAAAAAATTCCACAGAGTATAATACTAAAAATGTTAGCACAAAGGGGAAATGCTATACTAGTAGAAAATGTTTTCTCTTTTTTCTGTCTTTTTTTTGGGTGAAAATAGAGATAAATAGATAGGAAAAAGGAAAGCGAGTTGTTGGATTTTTCTGTGTTAATGATGACTATTGACTATACGCGTATCTGTTCCTTATTTTGTTTTTGCTCTCCCTTTCACCGTCCTTTTTCAGGTTCTGTCGTGCTCGTGCTATATACTTATATATACTTTTTTTTGAACAATAGTAATAATAGGTAGTATCCTCATATCTTATTATTATTATAGATGTATGTGCATGTGTGTAATTGAATATTATGTACCTATTTTGTAATGCACACCAGAGAGAGAGAGAGAGATACATAGCTGGCTGTATACAGTTCACGACAAAGAATGGCTCAGAAGGTGGCATTCACATGAAAAAAACATGATATTGTGCACTTTGAGTGTTTTGTGCTAGCGTGGGCCTCATCCTCCTTTTTCCCTTTGATTCCTTTTACTTACGTTGTTCTACCACACACCACCGCACCACCACCACCATCACCACCGGAGATCTAATATGGGTAAGTACATGATAGCAAGTTGGAGTTTTGCGCTGCTAACGCTTTCGCGTAAAGGCACGCAAAGCTCGCTGGTACTTTTTTAATACAATATTGGATTCGTGAAAATGGCTCAAGTGGAAAAGAAGATAATGATATTACTCACATATGTGCCCGGCACATTGTGCCGTTTTGGCATAGTCATGTTACCGTATACCAAGTGGTACTGAGGGAAAATACTTGGTATTTTTGTGTTGTTGTTGTTGTTGTTCTTGAGAGAGAGAGGGAGAAAAGCATCAAATTGTTTATTTAATGAGTACTAGTGACAGGGGCATGAATATAGGCACTTACACAGTTTCAATAAAAGAACAGCTGGTCACAAAAATGTATGATTCAATTACAAAAAAAATGTTTTTTTCCCCTTTTCCCGGTTAGAAATGAAAGTGATAATATAGAACATTTACTCGCTGCCATGCACACACGTATTATGTGTACGTACATATATCTAAAAGTGGAATTTGTGTAACGTGTGAAGGAAATATAAAAATTCGAACGTCTTAAGGACAAAAAAAAGAAAGGGGAATAGTGGCTGCAAAAAAATAGTTGAAAATTTGCAATATGCCAACAGACAACTAACAATATTTTTGTCTGTCCCATTTATCGAGTCAAAAGTTAATTTAGCATTTGGTATTCCTTCCCAAGTGCCTATAGATCACGATGATATAATGAACCAAACTAGAAATATTTACATAAAAATTAAAAAGAAAATGCAAATGTGTTATCATCACGGATTTTTGTTTGAAAAACTATCCTCACATTTGCTCCGAATGATTTTGTGGAAATTTAATCTCAAAACATTTCCTCGTTAAAGCCAACTCTAATCCTTTCAACTTTATACCGGAATTAGCTCGAAGGGTATTCCTTTTTTTACACATTCCGACTTCAACTTGAGAGTAAAAAGTTCCCGTTAACAAAAAAACCTTAACTTCAACGGTTGAAGTCTTCAACCTTGCGATTCTGTCAACCTTCTGCATTTAGTCATAAATATTGTAGAAAAGCAGAAAGCACGACATGATAAACTCTTTAGAGTATGCACTACTACATAAATACACACTTTTATAACAAATACTAGCAAGGAAATTATGGTGGTAAATAGTAAATACCCTCCTTGTTACTTAATATAATATTCATCCTTGCAGGGTAATAAGTGGTGAATGTGTTCACAACACGACAAACAAGGTCAAATTGGAGTAAAAAAAACAGTTTTCTTTTGCTGAGCATTTTAAATCTCCTTTGTTGTCGCACAGCAGTGTATTTTGTTATTCCCAAAATCCACAACAAACAGAAATAGAAAGAGGAAGACTTGAGAAGGTGAAGACACGTCCACACACAAATCCCTAAAGAAATTCAACATCGCATTATTGTCAGTCAAGCAAGCAACAGAAGGAAAAAAGTATATACATACATCAAACACACATTTAGTTACATAGATCATAGAGCAAAAAAAATAAGTATATAATATGTATTATGTGGACGTACAAGGAAATGTTTTGAAACTGCTATAAAAGTACTACGTTGACGACAGTGCAGTGGTGGCGACGGTTGAGCTGGTTCGTCGCAATCGTCCTCCTATCCCGAATTGCAACATTATATGAGTTTCTCTTGGTTTCCACCGCAACAACAAGTTATTTACCTTGCAGATTTCATGCACTACTTATCAACTTGAAAACTATCTTTAATGAACAAGTCACGATAAAAGATTACCTCTGCCTCGTGTACAACAGCCTCTTTTTTGCTCTATCCTCTTCACACTTTGATTAGGTATGTCAACAGATAAAACCATGTACAAAAGCTTATTATTACTACATGTTATATTATAAGGTTTTGATACAGGGATGTGCATAGTAGTTATATACATGGGTATAGTATGTCTCGTGTAAAAAAAATAATTGTTGATCCGAAAAACAACAGGCGTTCTTCCATATAGAAATTCCATGATCTTTGTGTGTGTGTCTGACTATTTCTCTACTTAAATGTACATTTTTAACTCTGGAGTGCTATAAAAGCGTCGCACTACCATGCATGATAGTCGTCATTCTCCTCCTCCTCCTCCTATCATAATACTTGTAGAGACAACGTGCACGCTGATTATATGGTTGACTGAGGCGGAGAGTAATCATACTCAAGTTATGTTCTCTGGAAGCAAACAGGAGTAGCAGCAGCAGCAGCAGACGACAACGACGAGAAGTCTTGCTTTTATGAACAGTTACAATTGGTCGTGTACGGCACGATGTGTGACAGGAACGAGAACAGAAGCTTGATTATTTTGACCTTATAACTTAACAACAGGGGCTTTATAGGAGCACTACTGGTGTAGTAGTCAACAGTGTGCGGTACACACAGAAACATACCATTTTATGAAGTATCTCTAACAAGTAAACTGTAATAAGTGAACTGTAATATCAACAGAAAAAGAAAGGGAAAGTGAGAGATATATTATGTAGGTATGTATATTATGCTAGTTCGTAGTAGCTCCACAAAAAACTACAAAAGTGTGATGTGGTAGTTAGTACTACTCATATAACGACACACATGTTTTCAAAAAAAAAACTTTTTCATGTGGAAGAAAGAAACGAAGTAAAACACAAGCAGACAGAAGCAGAACACACAAAAACTCGCATATAGACAGAGAGAGAGAGAGAGAGAGCCAAAGCTAATATTGTTGTAGATTATTATGGTAGTGGTGATGGTGGCGGTGGTAGTGAAGTGATGAAAGAGCAATATTAATCAGAATGGTTCCACTCTGTGAGTGAGTTCCCCTTGGTTAAGCATTACTTACAAGAACGACTTCCCTCTCCTACAAACACACACATATATATATACACACACACTCTATAACAACCATTGCTGCTGCCACCACCGAAGCAACAGTCTCGTTCCTCTGTTTTTCTCATTCCAGTGTTTTACACACACATACACACACATCACCATCATCATCGTCATTATAATCAGCATCACTCCTGCTGTTGTTGTATTACAAAAGACTTTTGGAGTGGCAGAATTGTTGGAAAACTCTATCATTTACCCTCTCTGCCTCTCTCTCTCTCTGGGTTTACAGATTTAACTTAGTTTTTAGGGATCAAACAAGAAGTATAAAAACCTTAACTTATGCAACATTGTACATGGAGAAGAGCGTGAACACTCACGTATTGACAAGATTGACACGGAGAGGCAGAAAAGAGAAAGCAGCATTTCTACCTTTTTTATAGGTAGTAAAAATACACAAGGCTCTTATTCCGTGTATTTATGAGTGTGAGTGGCTGCTCTCAAAAGCGTTTAATATTTTTCCCAGAGAATAGAATAACAGCCAGGAGTAAAAAATATATTAATAAGTATACACACACACGTAACATCACAAACAGCCGTTCTAATAACAATCAAAAATCTAGCCAGGATGGATAGACGAAATCTGTTTTGCAATCACAAAAGCCCCGGAAAAAAAGTAAAAGTAGTTGGAAATACAGCTTTACAAGCAGCACACATGCACATGGAAAAAAGTATTATATATTATGTGCAATGATGGCAATGAAGTACATAGAGAGAGAGAGAGAAAGAGAGAGACACGAAGAAAACATCTGTAGAACGTAACACTTGCAGTTTTTAGTTAGTCTTGGCAACAAAAGAATTTGGGTTGGATCATGGAGAGAAGAGAAAGCGAGGCCAGGCAAGATATCGTGTTGTTTTTTCTTCGATTCACTTTACTGCATCTAGTTACATTGAATCGACCTAGCAAAAAAAATATATCATTAAGAAGAGAGAAAAAGAAGAGAGACGAGAGAGATGTGAAGTTGGGAAAATGTGGAGTTTTTATATCGTCATAAAATACATATATGATCGTATGTGTGTGTTTGCATGAACAAGAGAGTCAGAGTCAGAGAGAGCGAGAGAG
>JAITYZ010004186.1:0-27911 GCA_027744595.1 Paronellides praefectus | reverse complement strand
CCATTCCAGACGAACCTTTCGGTAGTTACTTGTTCCGTTTAAACGGATTTATTAATTGTTGATATTAAAACTCTCAATCTTTCTTTGTGCAAAAAAAAGTTTACTCTGAAGAACGAAAAACAATTTTGACCTAGTTTTTTGCCTTTATTGATAAATTTTTAAAATAGATACTTTTTTAAAGTAAAGGCATAATTATTGAAATAAATTGGTGCTTTGTATTTTAATAAGTAGTAAAAAATAAAATAGGAGTGGAGAGATGAGAGGGACACATTCATTTATTTAAAAAAAAATATAATAAATGAGCATAAGATAGGTCGTGTGACGGGAGGAGAGGAAAAAGCGTGTGCAGCGTGTGTGTTTGTAGGTAGAAGCAGCGCAGTGCAGACAAATGTTGAACGTTTTCTTGAAGAATAAACAAGAGTATGCGTATTTGCGTAGTAAGTTGTGTGCTAAAATGTATTTATGACTTGTGCTGAACTCAACTGATTTGTTTGTTTGAATGAATGAAAATAATCTTGAATTAAATTGAATGGTTGACACGTAAAGATTTTATTAACTGTGCCAATAAAGTTGAGTAAAAAGTGGAATAAACTAGTGCAAGGCTGCCAAGTGGAAGAGCAACAAAACATTCAACCACTCATCATCACACTTTTCTTTTGACGCTTAAAAATCTGCTGGAATTTTTAAATAACTTTAATTACATTTATTTTTATTTGTCGAAATTCCGTACGAAATGGAAAGGCGTCAACGCTGGCTGGAAAGCCAGTTCCGAAAGCATGATGAATGCTTGTCAAAAATTGCCAAACAATTACAGGTCCTGCAGGACTTTATTTCTTTAAACTTTGGTAAGTCTGACTCATAATTTATGAGAAATAATAAAATAGAGGGAAATGTTTTTATTTTAAATTTATAAAAACTTGTACAGATTCGTATCAGCAATACGCGGGTGAGCGGGAGCGTGAGGAAAGAATAAATCATTTGACATATGGACATATAGACAAATCCAGTCATGGGGGCTATCCCCACCAAGACAGTCCGCAACACGCTCACAATCCCCAGTACACTTCCCGCCTCACTCCCATCCCCGGGCCAGATCCGTTTGCTCGCCATGCCCCTTCCCTTCCTCCATCGACCAACATGGAAAGCGACTATGAGGACGGGGACACAATGGACCCTGCTCAGGAAGACAATGATCCAGCAACATTAAACCACCAAATGTCAGGTGTTGTAGTCGACTTGTCCCCACCGGACCGACGTCGCTATCCCTATCATCAGCAACAGCAGCAGCAGCAACAACAGGAACCAAACTCAACAACAGTTTCGGATTATGCGGTAGCAGCTTATTACGGACTAACTACAAGATGTGGTGGGGAAGAGGTTGCGCTTCCGGATTCGGGCTTTGTTGAAGAAGGTCCCACAGATTTGAGCACCCCTGAAAAGAAAATCGATAGGGATTTGCAAACTTACCCGACTGGGTCTGGTGCACAGGGGAGCATTCTTGGGGGAATATTAACATCAAACATTCCGCCAAAAATTAAAAGTATAAATTTTAAATTTAATATTTAAAATTTAAATAAAATTTTGACAGATGTATACCTATGCTGATTTTGATCATACCTTATCTTAAATTTAAATTGTAGCTGAAATGAAAGAGGAGGATGACATGAATAATTGCTACTCTTCATATCCACGGAGTCGAACGGACAGCACGGACAGTGCTTCCAAAGACAGGGAATACAGCTCACAAGCCTTGTGGAGCGCAGGCACGGTCACCACTTTGACAGGTGGTGCTGGTAGTGGTGTTGTTGGCTGTGGACCGGGCTCCACTTGCTCTGCAGACGAAATCCCAGAACAAGTCCCACCGCCCCCGAGATCTCGTCCCAAAGGGAGACCACGCAAAGAGCGAAATCCAGAGCAGCTTCAACAATTTCTTATGAAAAAAGAAGGAAAGAAACGACGAGGCTCGTCGTCTGCAAATGAAGTAGAGAGCAGGGCGACTCCATCATCATCAAATCGCAGCCCTTCAACTACAACAAGCAACCACAGCAGCTGTTCGGAAACATCTGCGACAACCAGTTCAACGACAGGTCGCAAGGGGGGAGGGGGGACAAAGGATAGCAATGCTTCCAAGCAGTGCCGCTTTTGTGGAAAGACATTCCAGTGGCTTCATTCGGTAAAAACACATGAGCGACTTCACACAGGGATTAAGCCGTACGCATGTAAAATTTGTGGGGCAAGATTTACTCAGAACGGGAATCTGAAGGTGCATGCAAAGACATGCGTGGAGAAGCATGCAGAGTCGTACAGATCCAGAAACGTGCTCATTTGCTCGGTGTGTACAGAAATGTTTTCGGATGCGGATGCCTTGATGGATCATCAAAAAAGTCATGACAGGATGCAGTGGACAATTAAAGAGAAGACGTGTCAGGTATGCATAATAAATATGCCTATTTAAAAAAACAAACAAATACCTTGCCCATCATCCATTTCAGGTAGCAGTAGATTTTTGAATAACAAAAAAAATAACACACCACCTCTTCTTTTTTTAAAGGAAAGTGATAGGAAATTAATGTGAGGGATTAATTAGTTTTCTCTTTTCTTTGCCAGTTGTGTGGTGAAGTATTTCAGAAACGAAGCTTTTTACTGGAGCACGAGAAGGTGCACGTGCAAGACAAATCATTCTTGTCCAGTTTGGGAATAGAAGCGGAAGCAAAATCGGCCAAGGGCTCCACTGCAAGCAGCAGCAGTCCACCAATTTCTACATCCACTACTTCCGGAAATATCGATAGCGAGAAGTGAACAATTAGTGATTGTTAAACAAGTCAAATAATACGCGTATGCCAAAATATAGTTAAATATTAAATCCTAAAAAAGCGTGTCTGCAAGTTTGTTAGGTTTTTTATGCTATGGTGGTATTCAAGGGATTATGGTAATGTTTACAGTTTGGAATATATGTCCATCTGGTTTTTTTAGGTTTGTTTGGTGCTAAATATAAACTCATCTCTCCTCTTGTTCTCCTCATCTTTCAAATCCACTTTTGATTGTAAGAAATAAGAACCTCATTGTGAAAACTTACCTGTGATTATACTCCTTGAAAGAAAGGCACGTAGGGCTAAAAATTGATATTACAATTTTTTAACAAACCCAATAACAACAACAATAATAAGCACACTGGAATAAAAAAAACAATTCAATATACAAAAGAAACTTGTCGAAATAATATCCACATAAATATTAATAAAAATTTCTAATTGTGTCTGTATATAAACCTAAAAATGCATTAATATTCTGCAACTTGATTTGCATGGAAAACAGTAAAAGTAGAGTTGTAATATTATAATACCCAACTTTTCATGTATAGGTATTTTACTCTAAATGCACACGGTACAAAAAAATAATTAATTATAATAATTAAGTAAATGTAAACCATATGTGATAGCTGTGTGTGTAGTAGAAATAAAATTCGAAATGTATCCCACTTTATCGTCAAAATTAGTCGTAGAATTTTACTAGAAAACAAAATTATAAAACGCAAAAGAGTAGAATTTGAAAAAAATTACAAAAAAAAAGAAGAAAACAAGTTGTTAGAGAATGACATGATGATATATAAATTATTAGTCTCTTTTATAATATTAATAACTTTATTCCCTTTTTAATGATCATGTGATAAAAAATAATAATAATATTTTAATCCTAATTTAAAAAAAAACTTTAACCTAAATGATGTCAAGAACTTAGCTTACTTTGTAAATTATGCAGGTAATAAATATACACAATCAAAAATGTAAACCTTGTTATCAAATAATGTCTACTAAAAGTATGTTCAAGCGAAAAGCATTTTTTTCTAGTCAAAATAAAGTTTTAGCAAAATGCAAAACAAATTGTGAAAGAAACAAATTTTGATTTTGTTGATATTTTGATTCAAGTTTTTTTAAAGTATTTTTTTATCCGGATGTAGCTGCTGCTGTTTCGGCTATCACCACCAAATGTTTTCCTTCGTTTTCACTTTCATCCTCCTCCCCTTCGTCATCCAGCTCTTCTTCAATATCCCACTCGCCGTGCAATGAAAAGATAGATGGCAGCAACTGCTCATTTTCGCTACAAATATCCCCGGTGGTCGTACAACGACTACTAATGCTATTGAAAATGGATGGAATTTCTGCCCCCGTCGAGTTTGGAGAGAGAGAAGATGCAGTCGCTTGCTCGTAACTGGGAGGATCAAATACACTTGCGTAGTCAGGTGGCTTGTCATGTAGATAAGGTCTAAACCTGGCTGTTTCTCCCCCTTCCCCCAAGTAGTCATCCCCTTCAAACATTAGCACATCGCCACCATCTCCTCCACTTATTAGACTCCACTCCCCTCGAGCTTCCATAACGGAAAGGAGAGCGCTGTTAACAAACCCCCTCCCATGTCCAATTCCCCCTCCAAGAATGGGTGGATGATGGTGAATCAGTTGATTTGGATTAAGACGCGCCGCTTCCAACGAATTTTGAATCGCTTGAAGCCTCGCTCGCTTTACTCGATTTTTATAAATGACAAAACCGAATGAAAGGGTGAGTGCAATGAGCATGGGAAGAATCATCCCCTTGAGTACGTACCCCAAAGTCCTAACATTTTCCGTTTGGTCATCTTCATCACCGGCAACATAGTGACCGTTAACCAAGTGGCGTCCTTTTTCCTTTGCTTGTATTGCACTGTTTCAAACATAAACCATTTACAAAAATTACGATTTGGTAAAAAGATGTTAGCAGAGACTTGAAAACTTACAGGAGATGTTGCATAGGATATTCTTGGTGATCCTGATCTCGCTCCTGATGCAAGCGCCTTAAATAACTGGAAAGAACTATGGCGTTTGTAACCGACATATTATCTTGAGAATTCACCAATGCTGTTGACGACGACAACGACGACGTTGTTGATAATGTAGTTGTAGCTAACGCAGTGTTAATCTGTACGTTATTGTCCGGTTTTTCCGGCCACGGGGGATAAGGTATCGCGGAACCACATTTCGTGATGAGCACAGTAGCGATAAAAAGGAAACTGCGCAAGCAACTAATTTCAAACGAAGATTTCCTCGCAGACGAGGAACTGCTGGGACCGGAAAAGATAAGAGCCAGATGAAGCCTCCCCAATAACAGAGGTAATCGGAGACCCCGTCTATTGTTCCTGGCCGAAGGACCAATATAAAGAAGCTCAAAAGGCGACATGTTTAGTCTTCTCTGCAAACGAACAGCGGAAATGACATTTAATTTCCTTACAAATCCAAGTATCCAACTATATAAAGTTAGTTGAGAGTAATTTAATTAAAATGGAGGAAAATGCTATACTATTTGATATTGTGTTTTGTGAAATTGGTTATAAAAAGGTAATATGATGTTGAAATATTATTGGGGAAGAGACATAAAGAAGGAGGGTATAGTCTAATATTGATTTTGTATTTTAGTAGCTATATAAAATGGCAAATGAGCCATACAACATGGTGGAAAATCATAGCTTCCAATTTAACTATGCATGCCTTTACACTATGAACGGATGCTACGTATACAACCTATATATATATAATGCCCATTCCCTCAAAAAAGCATAACAAACAAAAGTCAAATCAAGTCAACATTGAGGTGCATGACAGTAGTATTGACGTCCGCCAGAAACACTGAATAATTAACCAAGCTCGTGGATCCAAGGAGAAATTATGGCAAACATTTTGGTGGACATGTCAGGATGAGTAGTGTGGACATAGACGTATATTTGACAAGTCAGGATTAGCCCATCTGTTTTTGCCTGTTTGGATGTACACAAAAATATAGAATTTTTTTGGCCATTTTTGTGGTTTCGCTAGTTTACGTCAAAAAATTGAAAAGAAACAAAAGAAAGTTGTGGGTGTAAAGTGTGCATGCGAATTGCTGTCCTCCTCTTTTGCAAGTGTAGTGCTTACGTGTACTTTTAAACTTTCTCTTTTCTCCTCTTTCTTTTTGCGGAAACAAGTTGCCTAAAAATTCATAAAATGTTCAGTAAAACATTTAGTGCTTTTTTGAACGAGGTGATGAAATAAATACAATTATAAATTATGTGCACTTAAGAAAGGGATTTTACGCAATTATTTATTTGCATATTATTCAAATGAAAAAGAGGATTTAACAATAGGTATGTTGACTTTCTGACAAAACAAGATACTACAATGATTTACAAAGAAAAAAACATTTATTTTTAAATGTGTACAAATTTTAAATAATGGCTAAGCTTCCAAGATGAGTTCCTTCACAAGTTTGAGAGCTTGATAAACTGCATACCACTTTTTGACCTCAGCATCACCGGCAGCACGGAAGTAACCTTGATTCATACGTAGGTGTTCTATTGCCAGCATCATCTCATTCGTACAGAGTACCATCGCCTCCTTGACTCCGCTCCCGTCTGCTGGCACGTCGACGCATTGCTGCTGTGCCCATTCTCCATTATCGTGTACAGCCTCCACCCCCTCTGCAAGAGAATGAGCCTCGGACTCTATTGATGGGGACTGATCTACTTCAAACTCTCCAGGAGAATGAACTCTAATTCTTATGGAGGACTCCCAATCACCTTCCTCTTCTTCCTCTGCATGTGCAAGTATCATGACTGGACTCTCATCTCCATCATGAGCGACAGGTGCATCAAATGGTAGACTGGACGACGACGTAACTTCCATGCAGGGATGTTCAAATTGCAGGGGATCAGGACTTAAGTGAGGCGGCTCTTGATGATCATCATTATTATGCTCAAAGGGATTACCTTGAAAAGGGTTGAGTCTGGGCATCCAAAACGTGGGATCAATTGCCGTTTCAACTTGTTCTTCCACTTGGTTTGTTTCCGTCATCATCTGTAATTCTGTTTCAACCCGATTTTCTGTCTCTGATTCTTGGTTACCCAAAAATATATCCACCCCGAGTGGCTCCTCATCATGATTGTCAAGTGATTCGTTTTCTGTTTCCTCCTTCACTCGAATGCAATTTATCCAGTCGGCCTTTGAGCGCGGGTAAAACCCCTCAGTAGCAGTCGCAGTTTGCGTAGCCGGCGGCCCTGTGAATATTTATTTAGGTGAATGACATATTGTATTAATAGTAATAGTAAGTATGAAAAAGGAAAGACAATAAAGGTGCTTATCTTATCTTATCCTACCTGTCGTCAATTCGACTTGTCGGTTTGGTCGGGTAACTAAATTTAACGGTGAAAAGAGGTTGCCAATTCTTCTACCATTCCGGATTTGGTTTACCAACTGAAAAAATAAAAATCAATTCTGCAAATTAATTTGTGCTTTACACGAATCAAACTTCAATACTTATAAATATTTATTAATGATGCAATTAAATCAAGAATTAAATTTTAAAATTACCAATTGAAAGCAATCTGCTTTGAGCCAAGTTTTGATGTCCGAGGAGGAAGATTTGTTCTGTTTTGGTTCCCTCAAGAAATAAATCAGCATCTGGATCCAGGACGCGCTGACATACCCACCGTATTTCTCAGGATTTTCAAGGGTCTTTTTTAAGAAAGTAGTAATTCCCTCTTGTCTTCGCTTTGTTAGCCTCTTCACTCTTGGAATTTTAACTGCTATGACGCTCTCAACTCCTGTTTTCTTTCTCCCCATTTTTTACAAGGTTGCAACAAATAAAAAATATCAAATAAGCGACAAACTTTTGTCTTGATTGGAGCAGTGAGCAAAACAAGTAGTTTCAAATAAACGAGAAAAAACTTATAATTTTAGTGAGAGAGCAAGTTGAGTAGTTTGAAGATTAATAGGTAGTGAGACCTCGACCTCCAAAAACTGTGTGACTTCATTTTCTCCGGTGAAGATCCTTTTATAGTTGCCATATTTCATTTCACCGGAAATTGGCTGTTCCTTTCAATAGTGTATGCTGAAGCACAAACCTTAATTAATTTTGAATGCAATATTTGAATTCAAAATTAAAGGAGCTGGTGAAAGGTCACAGGAAGTGCGCAGCAACTTTTAAATATGGAATATGAAAAATGAAAAATGCAAAACAAGTCAAACATGTAACAAAGAAGACAATAAAACTTTAGCGTTTTTATCATAATAATTTATTTTCTTTCGATATTCATACTATTCCTCAATGCTTAACAATGAATTATCAATTTATCATCTTAATTAAACTGTGGTGCGTTTGCCATTTTCCTTTGTTCCTTAAATTTCTGCTACAAAATTGATGATTCCCAAGTGAAAATACTATCAGCTTGCAACAGCATAATTTACATCAGGTAAGCGGTAATTGTGGAAAACTCTAGTCCAACATTTAGGGAAATATTCCGATTACAGACCCCGATAACCTAAAATTGCACTGTTGTTTGATAATAATAAATTGACATGGATTGATATGAACTTAATTATTCAAAAGTATTATTTTCAAAGCTTCGATTTTTTTGTGCACGTGTAGAAAATGCATACACTCTCAATCTCAATTATTTTAATTCTATGCATTAGGCGTCACAAGAGACAAACTTTTGTATTCACTTCAAAAAAATATCCTACATTCCAAATTGTTTGGATGTAGAATAATAATTATGCAAATAATAAGCAGCATGAAATGAAGATATCAATTTACATTAGAAAATAAATTTTAGTTGCGGTGGTGCTTTATTGCTTTATTATTGGAGTTGATGATATTTTTATTTTGAAAGTAAAATGGAATATAATGAGTGATAAAGCTACTATTTATTGTGCAAAAGAGACACAATTCACCAATCAAATTATCATTAAAGTAGCTATCAATTTCTTGCATGGCTATACATATTTCAATGTAATCGTATAAACATCTGCCATTTTTTCTAATCCCCAACATCACCACAACTAAATTTATTTTCAGACTCTCTTTTGGCCTTGAACCACTTGAAAAATAAATAAATGTTAAAAATGCAAATTGTGTCAATTGCCGTAAATCAAACAAGTCAGATAAATGAAATACGAAGAAAGAGTGATATTTTTATGAAAAGCGATAATTTATTGTTCTTTATTTTTAACTGTTGACTCTTTCGTTGTTGTACGTCTTTATCTTCTTCTGCTGGCCACCATGCGGCATTCAGTTTATATGGCAAAAGGATATTGATATTTATTTTGACTATTCATATTTTCATCAGAGTCACATCTCATTATTTCTCATGAATTATCCAAAAGACCAGCAGTAGAATGTTTCAATTTTTTGGTACTTTTGCCTCGTGACATATAAAATATTGTCGTGCCTTTTATTTCATTTGTCTGCTAATAATGCAAAACTCTGCCAGCCAACTTAACTTTGAAAAGAGTAGAGGGATAATTGGTAGTAGGCAATGTAGCGTAAATGCAAAAAGCATGTCTATATATCATAATAACAACCGAAGGACATCTACCCGAACCATTCCAGAGTTTTTTTTCCAGACTTTGACGCATTATTTCCATTTCTGTTTCAAGGTGGCCGTTGTGTATCAACTTGTCTTTGCTACGACGTTTACCAAGCTTTTACCACCTAAAAGCAAAAATTACACCATTGAGCCGTACATACCTTTTACCTATGTTATTATTATGCAATTTGATGATAGTGTGAAGGAAATGCCGACCTCGGTCTACTAAAAAGAAAGTAAAAGGCATAAAGTATGCGGGAGTTTGACTATAGATGGTAGCAAAATGTTCCGCTGTTCTGTTGAAGCCGCTGGTATTTTTACTTCAACTTTCCCGAGTTGTGGAGTACAAAAGTTCAATGCTTTACAATTTATATGGATATTATGGTACGGCACATAACGGCACGGGATCTGATGGGAAATGCTTGGCTATGATAAAAAATAGAGTATAAAAGTAGGTACGTACCCTTTCTTTTACAAGGTGGCTTGCTGCCGCCGCCGCCGCCGCTGTTATGTCTCTACAAAAAGTAATCTCTGATAGTAGTACGTTTTACACATGATGCAGTTAACAGGCCATGTCACTCATATAACTAGCATATAGCAGCAGAAAAACAAGTCTTATCTTTTTTACTCTGAGCAGAGAACACATGATATGATGAGGATATAATACACGAGAACAAGATGCAGGCTGCAGCCGCACACAGGTTTCAGTCTTCTTTGGGACGGCAATGTGCTCACATCCTTTTCTGGTGATGGTGCAGTTGCGCTACATCTCTGTCTGTGTGTGTGTGTGCGTTATACGCTTTTCATAAACGAACAAAAAAACGGAAACAAGATTCATGATATAAATATTCTATTCATATGACAATTTTTTATTGCATTACAGTTTTGAAAAAAGACTTTTGTGAGTTTTAAATATTTAATGAATCTTTTAAATCTATGGTGTATGTGGAAATTAATGCTTTTTGGTGTAGTAAATTAACAGACCTAAACAGAATCTTTAAAAAATAAATAATATTTGATAAGATACGTGTTTTGTGTGTGACGATTGATGATGGTGTGTGAATATAGTGTGCGTGGGTGTAGAAAGATAATTTATAGGGAATTATAGCTTACTCATATTAAAATATAATCTTCCGGAAACCCAACATTCCGTGTTTGTGTTGTCATCTATAATTTGTGGAAAAACTGTGGAATAATTTAGTGTCTTTACTTGCAATGCATGTGTGCGTGCAAAGTAAAGTAAGAGTGTGTGTTGCTCTTGAATAATAATGAATGATAATATGTTTTGGTGTTGTTGTGTGATGTGAGTGTTGACACAAGTGTCAAAAAGTCAGATTGCGTTTTCTGCTGGTGTCTCATTTTTGGTGACAGTTACATACATCCATTGTATTCTAATTTATAATAATTTATTATGCAAATCGTGGAAAACATTAGATAAAAACAAAATAGGATTTTCCACATTTATTAAACGGATCTTATATTTTTCTTGGTAAGAAATAACAGTCTTGTTTTTTCGTGCACAGCAACAACAATAAAAGCACAGTAGGAGACGAAAATATTAATATTTGCATCGCTTTGACTTTTATTATTGGCCTACCTCACGAAAAAAATATATATTTACACACTTGAGTGTGTAAACTAACCGAACCGATTTTAATATTCAAGTGAACCTTAAGCTTCACTTCAATATTTGCAAATTAGTAATCACGATTGTCTATTGAAACGCAGTAAAATAGTAACTTTACCGATATTTTTGCATTTTTTTCTTGGAATTTCCAGACAATCAACATTGAATACCGCAAGCATCAATACAAAAACGTGATTCAATGCGAAATAAAATCAAAAATTCAAAACTCTTCGTGTTTTCATGAATATTCATACAAGTTTTGATGAAGCGCATATGAATGCTTACCTTAATTTTTGACTGTCTTTAAACTAAAGTCAATGTAAATTTAAGAAAGGAAGGTTCTTAAAAACACTTAACTCATGTGTTTTTCTCACCTGTCCCCTCTCCTCCAATTTACAACGCATGCTCTCTCACTCTATGCATAACTGCATTGTTCTCAAAGTAGATAAAAAGACGTGCAATAATATAATATGCAATAAAACACGCACGCCAATACCTACATTTTTTACTACTTTATTGTCTCCTATCCTGAATTTAAAAACATAGAGATTGAGACAGAAAGGCTATCTATTTTGATGGGAGATGTGATGGGATGCGAGGTATAAAAAATAAATAGTAAAATGCAAAGTACGTACGACCATTTACCTCATCCTCTCTACTATGCTCATCATGATCGTTTGTGAACTTATGTCTACTTTGATACTTGACTCATCACGTCATCAATTTCAGGTTTGACGGTGATGAGTGTGATGACTCTCTCTACATATGTTCACCTGTTTGTTTTAGAGGGAATATTTCTCATCGTCGCAGTGTGTCATGGAACGTCACTCAACTCATTTCGCATAAACACAATTTTATCATTCATTCTTTTTTCTCTGACGTTGCATCTGGCTCAACTGTTTCTATCGTCAGGTAACGGTCATAATATGATTATGATCCTGTAATTTGGTCCCCGAGGCTTTAGAAAATGTGTCCAACTAAACCATTTCTTAATCATCAAAACCCGTCTATTTTTTTAAACGTATTTACAGTTAATTTAAATACACTTGAGAAGCCCTTTATAGAGCAAAAAATAAAAATAAAAATGCGTTTCGCCAAAGATGCCGAAAATTTTGAACATTTTAATGGAGATGCAATGAAATCTCCTTTGAGTTTAATTTCATGGTTCAAAATAAAAAAGTGAATGGTAATAATAATGATTCCATTGCATTGTATCTTACCAGAAAAGTGCATGCATGCCATCCACTTTTTATATGAATTATGCACCTATTATTCGTGTCTCATCAGTCGTCAACACATCAGCACCTGGCTCATTCATTTCTCTTAAAAATTCACAATATTTTTTATTCATTTTTTGCAATGAAGAAGGTAAATAGAGAGATATTGTTGTAGAATAGGTATGTAGATTGTAGATCACGCAATGATGTTGGATTGAATGAGAAGCCTATTGATTATTTGATGGTGATGAGCGGCTCTATATTTGCATTTTTTATGTCTTTTAAATAAAAGGATGATTATTTTGATGATGCGATACATTTCAACCTTTTATTTTTCTTCTTTCACAAGCGTGTAAAATATTTTTTTTGGTTGGGGTTTGTGGTAGTAAACACACACGGCACGCTAATAAACTCAGCTTGTTTTGTTTTTTACCAAACCAAATGACTCAAGTTTTCAAGTTTTGTATAATAAAGTTGGTTGCATGTGAACAATCACCATCACAATAATTACAGTTATCATTTAATGTTTGTGTGGTATGGAATCATCATGCAATCCAATAATCCAATAATCATATATTTTGTATGATAAGTTTTATAGTGCAATAATATATTATCATGTTCATCAAACGATTTAAAAAAATATGGTATATGGAAATATATAAACATGAAATGAAAGTGCTGCTGGCTTGCAGACACAGACACACACGCAGGCAGTCAGCAGCCGCAATTATGATGATGATGATTATTATATGGCATTATAACTCGGGATATTTCACAATAGAACAACTATAAACTGTCAGATAAACACAGCTCACAGTTTTCTATCGTTTTAAAAAGATATTCTGCTTGCTCAGTTGTTCGTGAACTTCAAAAACAGAAAGAAAAAAATCAGAGACGCCAACAGGCATGTATTCTATCACATTTGTTTTGTGTAGTAAAAAACGCATCTCCTCTTCTTTTTTTAAAGGGTTACAACAATCTGCTTAAATGATGTGTGTCTACTCTACTAAGTTTCCATTTTAAACGGATTATGTATCATCCTTTTAAAAAATGGATAGAAAAATGTGTGTCGGTCTTTTTCTTCAAAATAGCTTAAAGTATTAGAGTATTACAAGCATAATAATAACAGTAGAATAAATTAGAAAAGTGAGAGAGAAAAGGGGTCAGTGTGGCTCTATCAGTCTGATTGTTGGTGAGTAAAAAAGGATGAAAAACGGTACTAGACAGAAAGGAGAAGAAGAAAAAACCGAACTAATGTATGATGATCTTATGAATGAAAAAGAGAATAGGATGTAGGTATGAATATTCATGTAACTTTGCTTGCACATTTTTGTATGTAGCAACTTGTTTGAATTACGACGCGTGAAAAACATAGCATCATTCATTATTACACATGGCGTGTTTATGTAGGAGCCGAATTGCTTGTCTCTTGTGACACATGAGAAAAATGAAGATGCGTTGAATTAGAATTAGAAACAAATTGGAAGTTTCTGTTTTTACTAATAGCGATAAGACCGTAAAATATGAAGCTCTATGAATGCATGCCTGTCGGTGACAAACCAATCTTGAAATTATTTCTTTGACGACGACAAAGATGAAAAGGATACCGAGAAATAAGACACCAGGCCACTTTAACAAGCCATGCATTCCTCATGTTGAGCTCAACAGAGTTATTATAAAAGCATTTATTTAAATCGAATGCTAAATGTTATCTTATACCATTAAAATGCACTGATTGCCAAGAATCGCGCTTAGCGTTGCTTCTTCATTTAGTATTGTCTGGTTTCCATCCGTCCGTCTCTGGTTTTTCTTTGAAACTAGAAATGAAATTTTTCAATTCTGTTTTTGGGAATGGAGAGTAGCTCGAACGAGTTCGAAGACCATGTCAAATGTCGATTACCGGGGAAGAGGAAACAAATCCCTTTTCACAGAGATCGCTATGCTAAATAACATAACGATGACATTTGACCAGGAAATAAGGGATTCTTAAATGCTGCTTTACATGAGGGTTATTTGTTGTATCGAATTGATTGAATGAGAAGACGAGTAAACTGATCTACTCGAGTGGAATGGGCTACAGATGATTGGTTTTTAAGAAAGGTATATAATATCTTATGAGTGTATTCAAGATAGGATAATGCAGACAGAAAGAATAAAGATGTCATAGTCTGGTGTAGTATCTCAATTTACAAAACCAATAATGTATAATAGTCAATATGTTATTGTACAAGTGCATAGGTAGATTGAGAGAGAGAGAAATGAAAGTGCGAAAGGGCAACGGATGTGATTGCTTGTGCGCTGTACGAACAACGTACGTACACACACTCTCAGTAAAACGCTTTGGGTCAAATCTCAACGCAAACTCATTTCCAACAACTGATAACGCTTTTGTTTTGCTGCTGTCTGTAAGGTATATGTTGTGTACATATACCCTCCTTACCAAAGTCAGTGGTCTTTCTGCTCATTCTATAACTCTATAACAGACACCATTCTATTTATGGCTATTATTCTCCTCAGTACACACAAGCATATTGACACTGCGTTATCTTTACGCATCCTCAATATAACGAATCATTAAATACATAGATATGTATATCCATAATTTCAAACAAGTCTCCTGAACAAACAAAGGGTTAAAAAACAAATGAAACTGTCGGTGACGATAGCTAATACACTCGCTTGTATCAAACCCAACTCTTATATACGAAATTGTCTAAAAAGTAAACTGGTGTCCTATAATATCCAACTACATACTCTCTTTGAAAGACTTTTGACTTTTTAAACTTAAAAATGCATATACTATTTACTTATAGCCCGACTTATGTGCATGTAGAATAGGTAGTAGGTATAATATGTTTTCTAATTGAATCTCCCAAAGTAAACAGACATCCATTAATAACAAGTATGGAGTAGTGCATATATATTACATTTATATTTACTCATCTACTTTACTCGCTGCCTTTTTTTCAAGTCGATCAATTTTGGGGCAACAACACACAGTAAGCAAAGAGAGTATATAGAAGTGGTAGAGGGGAATGTAAACAAAGATGCTCATCGTATCGTCATTAGGAAATGGGTTTCATGTGGGACCAATGATCCATGATACAAATATATTTATTTTCTTGTTCCAAGGAAAACTGAGATCGCAGGTACAAAGCAACGTACATACATTTACTTATGTACATTATTATTATAAAAAAGCCTTCTATTACATCTTCCTCATCTGACAAGAAGTGCGTAAAAACGAATGGACATCAAAGCAAAAATAACAAACAAAAAACGCAAAAGACATCATTCACTTGTCGAATTGTGTACCAAAGCGACATAATATTCTTATAGCCTGCTTTCTGTATAATTTTCGCTTGTCTTTTCTAGATCAAATACGTGAGTACTCATGTATGTATGTGCGTTTGTATTGCCAAAAGTGCGTGTTTAATGCGTATGTGAACTCACTGATTGTCATGTTGTGAGAGTTTGCCAGATAAATGGCCAAAGTGTGTAAATAATGTGGTGATATCGCGAAATGACAGTTGTGTCCTCACAAAAAAAAATCTGTGTTTTTATTGTGTTGTTGAGTAATGAAAAAACAAGGAATATAATATATACTTATTTTAGTACTTTTAGTATTCAGTTTTGTAGTTCTGTTATCTCGCTTGTTCAAACCACTCTCTGCCTTCCCTCAAGAGGATTATTAGTTTTTTGATATTATTGAACAGCAAAATATAATAAAAAGTAATAAAAGCATCCTTTTAAAACAGTCCATGAAAATGTGTATTTATAATGTGTGCATTTTTTATTATCTTTGCCCAAACAGCGCAGCAGCAGTCATCGTTTCCTTCCGCTTTTTTTTGCATCAAAAACAATTTTGGTGTGGAAAGAAAAGAGAGAAGAGAGCCGAAGATTGAAATTCAACAGCAAAAACAACAAAAGGGTGAACAGAGCTGGAGCTTCACCACCCAACACTAAACTCTTCAGAAGGGAGCCAAGTAGGAAATAGCAATAATAATAACAGACATGAACGTGTATACACGCAAACTAAAGTAACACTCTTTATGCTTGTGAATTTTGTGATGTTTATTTCATTCCACTACAAAGTATTACAAAAGCAGAGAAAGAGAATTAAATTGACCTTTTTTATCTGGAGAAAGTGAAAACCGTAAACATTAACAAAATAAAACAAGCGGCGCTTCTTATTCCTCGTCTTTTTATTACATTTTCCAGAAAGTCTGCAAATACGAAATACAGATGGGAAAAGTGTAATCAAGGAATTTCTTTAAAAAAAGCAAGATTAATCACGGAATAAAAGTGACTTGAATGTGAATGAATACAAAATTGTTTTTTTCTACAATCCTTTTTCTACATCTCCGCCTGTCTCTCGGGCGCATTTTCCCTCTTTAAAAAAAAATTGGCAAAAAAATAGAGCGACGAATGGTAATAATATGGGCCACTACTCCTTTTGTATCTTCCTGAATCACCGATAACATCTCATTCAACAACTCTTAAAGTCTTTATTTAAAAAAAGAAGAAAAAAGTATCAACCCAACCAGCCAGACAGCTTGGTTTTTTATTGGGTATCATCATTATTTCGTCGTGTTCAATATTTTACTCCTTTTTTTGTAAAACCACTTTTTATTTTGGAACGAGGCCATGCTCCTTTTTCCAAATGAATAAAGCCAGGGAATAAAGGAAATTACACGATACTTTGCTTTTTTCACTGGCAAAAAAACAGGAGGAGCAAGACAGTTTACATTCATTGCGTTTGTTGCAATTATTACAAAAATTACTTTTTTTGAAATAGCGTCCCATTCGAAGCCTACGAATAATATATTGTCAAAAGTAAAAACAAAGCAGACAACAAACTGCGCGCGTGAATATCATCGTTTGGAAGAAAAAAACTGAAAAGGAGAGAAATTTGTGACTCGTGTAGACATAGGATTCGAACAAGGAACGAGCACTGTCTTTATACGCTTGAGTGCTTGCGCTTTAAATGCGTTTTTCTCGTTTGCTTTGTAAATGAAAGCGGCGGCGATTGCTGAACTGAAAATAATAATAGCTTAAAACGTCGTGGATCATTGTTCGTTGAATGATAGGATTTCTTTTTAAACAATGAAGCTTGCGAGTGTGTTGCATGTGTGAGGCTTTTAATCAGTGAACATATTGACGTAACTCAAATTTAATCGGATTACGTTTCCCTACTCACATTCAACAAAAAATATATTGGATGCGTGGAGAGGTAGAGGAGATAAGAGTACAATAGACAGACTGCAAATTACTTAAACTTTACGGTTTAATATATTCTTGTTCCATTTTATCGTTTTTGTTAGAGGAACGGTGAAACTGCTAATTTTTTACATCTCTTATTTTTGAATTTTGGAGGGAAAGGAGCAAGTTAATTTATTAGAGTGAATGAGAAAGTAGTAATAATATTTTATATTTGAACAATTCTACGGATAACATTTATTTTAGCGTGGCAACATGCATAATTCCAACATGAATAACAGCTTTCATCAACAATTCTACCAAATGTTTCCGGTAGCACCTTCGTCATCGCAGGGAAGCAGTCGATCTACGACTCCAGTACCTGGACCGCCTCCTCCTCCAGCAAGCTGCACCATTCATCGACATCTTCTCCATCAGCAGCAGCATCAGCAACATCAGCAGAGTTTGCTTCACAGTCAGAAAAACAATCCTCAGAAACAACTTCCGCCGAATCCTTTCAGAGGCTTGCAGATAATTCAGATGCCCGCTATTATTTATCCATGCAAGGTGGAAGGATGGCTCTACATTCACGGTAAGTTATTGGCATACATAAATATCTCTCAAGTCTCTATACTTTTGAGTAACGAAGCATTGCATGCAAGGCAGAATTTATGTGAATGTGAGAAAAGTAGCTTTTAATTTTGTCGCCTGAGAAGATGTGGGTGGAACCAATTAATTATGGAGCAACTTAATACTTCACTTTTTATCTTGTGACAGAATCCTATAGTCTATATTTTTATGGGTATCTGTATCTATACTATAGATGCGTGTTTTTAGGTACATATCTGATAATTAGGTCGTATAAAATGTCTAATAAATGTGATTAAAGAAGAGGAATAAAAAAAGTTTGAAGGACACACTTGCACAAAATTCACCAGTCATCGTCATTTTACTCCAAAATTACTTCAATTTTTGCCGTGGCCACTTTTCCCCATATTTTCTCCTTTTTTTGCTGTTTCTCAACTGGAGTTTCAAGTGAAAACGCAATTTAAAGTGAGAACTCCAATAAGCAAAAGTGCTCTTGTTGGTCAGGTCAGCAGAGTGAGATTCTCAAGACGCTCTCAAACCAACCCAACCGCTTTATTCCAGTTTCCACTCGTCTTCTCAAGGTTATATCTCAACTCTTTTCTCTCTGGATATTTGTGGCTTTTCTATTTCTATACACCATTCCATAGCGGAAAAGTAGTTTATAATGAGCACACACACGTAAAAGAAAGTTTGGCCTATATGCATTTTTCATCCTCTCTCTCCAAATAAAAAGTTTTAAAAAACTTATTACGTACCTACTATGTATACCATTACACCTGCGCAACATATATAACTTCACATATTATTATGTTTTAATAGTCGCCACAGGCTCCTAAATGTGTGTATTTTTAAAATAAAAATCTTGCTGATGATGATGACGTTAGTTTAAAAGTTCAAACATTTACTACAACTTGCAAAAAAAGCAAAAAGTATTTTACCAACTTTAAGCACATTTTTGAGTAGCTACTCAACCATTAACTCAACTTGTTACGTAAAACTGGAAGGAAGCTTTCCGTCTTCTTTTCGCAAAATCTAATCGTCTAATAAAAAGAGTAAGAGAAAGGGAATTCATAAGACGCTTTTAAGTAAAAAAAAGGCAGAGATTATTATCGTTTCTTTTTTTTCTCACCATTACCACCAGTACCAGAAAGCACCAGATCAAAGGCAATAAACTTGTTTTTTTCTCCAGCACAGTAGTTGTTTTTGCTTTCCCAAGGAATTTTTGCACAACTGCTTTTTTAGCAAAAAAAAAGTGCGCTGCTAGAACGATCCCATTTGGTTTTTCATTCTTATTTCAACACCACGCAAGTTGATGGGCACATTTTTTGCATTCTACTTTATTTGGTGCAGCTGATGTGTTCATACCAAACTAAAAAAATGCCTTCTCAACATATTTTTTTTTCTCTCCATTTCACACGACACTCCAGCGTTTCTCTATTTTTGAATGATCAAAGGAACATACGTAAAAAAATATGGTTCCACCAGTGCTTCTTATTCTCCTACTCATTTTCCACTCGTTATCTTTATTTGTGTGAACTACTCTTCTTTTTACACTCGTAATCATTGTCATTTATGTGCTCTATTATCATCATTGTGATTGTGTGCCTAAATTCACTTTACATTTGCCTTCATATTTTATTTTCCGAGAAATAAAATATAATATACGTATAGTGTATGAATGTACATATATTTATCTCTCTAAACTCAAGAAAATAATGCAGGTAAAAATGACGATGAACATGTGAAGCAGTAAATTATAGTGTATGGACTTATCTGTCATGATTTAGCATCAAAAGAGACAAGAATAGTGGCGGTGGTGGAGGTATGTAGTCGAGAGCACGTTGTAATGCACACTCAAAGCAAAAAGGCATTCAATTCAAAGACTTTAGAAAAAATGGAGTATGAAAAAATGAAAATAAATGAGTTGTGCATTACTTTGCTTGGTTGTTTCACAAGGATTACAACATGGGGATATAGGGACCCTCTCAAGTTTTTTTTGTAGAAAGATTTTCCTGCTGCAAAAAAAGGCGCTCCTATTTTACACTTGCATATATTACTTTTTGAGATCCTTACAATTTTTTCCTTGCCAACTTATTCGTTTGAAAGGTACAACAACAAAAGTGGATAAGGAATCTCTCGGGTGTGTACATGGCTGTTGCTCCTGCTTCGTGCCTTGTCATTCTTGAATTTTGATGTAATCTTTTCAATGTTTCCTTTTTCTTCTGCACTCGGCAAAAGCGACATAAATACATGATCCTCTCTTCTGGTCCAAGAGTCAGCCTTGTCCTCCTCCCTCATGAATTTTTCCCTCTTCCTCGAGACTTGATCTTTTCAGAAAAAAAAGTCACACAAAAAAGTATAATATATACGGTACTATACACTGTGCTTTTCTGCTGTTTCTGAGATAGGATGGGTGAAAAAGGGCAATTTTTTTTATTATGACCATGTGAATTTTTTGATGGTGGCCGGGGTTTGAATGTAAGATCGTGATGGTGGTATGGTGTGTGGTTTTGTTGTGATGTCTGTGCAACCACCATTTCAATTTCACAAGAGCATTTTTCTGGATTCTTGCTTTTTTGATGTGCATAAAAATATTTTATCTGACATAAAAAAAATTGTGAAAAATGGTATGGAGGATCCTTTTACTGTCTTGTGTCGTGTCCATCTTTTAAAGAAAATGAACAACGGATAAATTGAAATGGTATGAGAAATCATATACATATTTTTTAAAGAAGAAAATGAGAGTGAATAAAAGTTTGGACAGGGATAAGCGTGCATTCGAAACGGACTCTGAACTCTGATCTGTGACTACTACCAGCAATATAAAAACATTTAGATAAAGCGCATTTTATAATATGAATTATGAATGGTCTTTTAAACGAAGTAGTTGAATATTTTCTCTTGCTTTTGGAAAAGTGAATTTAATAAACGGGAAGATGAAATGAATTGGGATTGCGTAACCTTTCATTCCATCCATGTATTTTTTAACATGTTTTCAGCAGCAAAATGTAAAAATGTGTTTCGAAAAAATTGTAAGAATGAAGATGAGGTGTGTTTGCTCCTATTCACTAAATAGTCCTTCCTCATGTTATAATAAGTTTATATAGGCATGATGAGGACCATACTCTTTGCACCTTTTTGTTACAATTTACACGCTTAGTTTATACATAGTTTCCAGAACGACAAAAATTTTCAACTCACACACAACACACACCTGGTCAGGTATAAAATAGCTTTTGTGAGAGAGTAAGATATACAGAATCAGCCTGAAAACTCGTCGCTTTTCTTGATAATATTATTGTAAGGCTTCTTGTATTACAATTTATATTGGCAGAGGGGCTTTGGGTGCACTACACAAAAGGTGACATGTACTTTTTTCTTTCCTTATTTCTGCCAAGATAAAAGAATAGAGAATACATTTGGTACAGAGAGTTCAGCTACCTATACACTGCTGCTCGGTGTTTTTGCGTATTAGATAGGCAGTGAGAAGAATGATTATCTGTAGTATCATCATTTTCATCATCATGACAATCATCATCGTCGGACTTTATCTTATTTTCTCACTTCTCTCGCTCGCCCGAGATGTTATGCATCTCCATTCGTGCATGCAAGGGACTCTTGCTTTCCGTGCTATACTCCTGTACTCCTATACAACATCAAACTAAACTACCCATTTCCTTTGCTTGTCTCGTTGCCACCCATTCACTTTTATGACGTTGTACTCTCCTCTTGTAATGCATAAATACAACAAGGTAATAGAGGATACGCGACAGGAATGCACATATCTCTCTCTCTCTCTCTCTCTCTCGCTTTTTTACTCCATATCTACAACACTCAGATCCGCCCTCGCAATTTTTACTCTCCTCATTTCCCATTCATTCCTCTCCTTTTCCGCCTTGTTCCACTGTCAATTTCACGTGTTTCTTTGCCTACGCCGTACTAACATTCTCTTGAAGGTAAAAAGAGTTTTTTTTGACTGAGTTGCACTTACTTGGAGAAAAAAGGAAGAATGCAATGAATAAAAAAAGTTAAATGCACCGTTTGTTGTGTTACGTGCCTGTATTTCCAATATAAATGCATGAAATGGAATAATAATAATAATATTATCGTTATCACCCTCACCATCGATCCTTGCAAGGTATGCAGAGGAGATCGACACGCGGCGGAGAAGAGAGCTTGGCTCTGGAAAAGCCTTGAAGTTAAAATGCATAAAATATACGTTTTGAAGAGGATGCAATAGTAGTAATCATAAAATGGCGACGAGGAAACAAAAAGAATTCCACGTTCCTGTTTTACATTGGCTCATCATCATCATCAGCAGCAAAAGTCCACTACCACGACTGCTATACGCAATCTTTCCTCGTCATCAACATCATATCAAATGAGAATGTATTGTACGAAAAAAAAGGAATGGATAGTTGTGAAGCGAAGGATAAAAATGTTCGCTGGATCAGAACTTTTTTTGGCTTATCCGTAGTATAGCTAGCTGTCTAGTAGTTGTGGTGGCTTGTTAGCACAAAGCTCAAGGCAGAAGGTTATCCTTTTTAAGTGTGTCATTTGTTCGTGCTACCACAGCTTTACAAAAGGAACACAATTTGGATCTCTGATCTTTGAACAATCTAAAAGCATGCTTAGATATTTTTTATTCTTAAGACGAGCTTGCTTTAAGTACAGTTTTCTGTACAACAGCAGCAGTAGTAGTAGTAGTGTAGTGGCAGGCGGTCGGTTGAAGGTGAATTGTAAGATGGCCTATTAACCAGCTGCTGCTGCTGTTGGGTTGAATGTCTGCAGACAAATAAACTGAGTGAATGATTGTGAGATGTCCGTTTTGTTGGCAGTAGTTGCAATAGTAATACAGAGTACTTGCATAATGACGCCTATTTTGTTGATGAGGAATGAAAGGAGGAAAGAAACCCACTTTTTTCATGAAAACTTGAATAGAGGTCCGTATTCAGTCCGCGCGAGTTTTTATCTAGTTTACTTGTCATAAAGTGTGAAATATATTGTGATACTGATCAGGTGCAGATGCAGATAGACATTTTGAGTTTCCTTCTGACTGAGATGCATTTTACAAAAGTACACGGCACTGCTGCAAAGTATACAAATCTCGCTTAGTTCCCTCATTTTTTAGTGTCTGTAGAATTATATACCTAAATATACAGGATCTCATTATTACCATATGACTGCTTGTATGAGAAAAATTGAGATGCGTCAAATTGTAATTGAAATGGTCATTTTGAAATATTGAATGATAAATGGGATTATGGTAATATTGTAAGGCGTGTTAATATAATAATAATAATAATAATAAGTAGGTATACATACATGGGTGATAAGACACGCTTAAAATATATTGCAGCTAATATTTCATAATCATTCACAATTCACAGCTCTGCTTGTGATCTCCCCCTGCGCCATACTCCTGGTGGCCTTTACCCTTTTTTCTAGCTAGTCTTTTGCTACGTGTCTTTCAAGGGAAAATATCCCTACAAATTATCATCATGATTTACGGCAGAATGAATTATTGTGATTGTTATGAGGAATTACATAAAAATGGAGAGAGAAGATTAAGTTTATGTTTGTCTGAATAATGTAGCTAATGAAGCAAAGAAAAAACTGCAAATACAATTGCCACAGCAGACAAAGTTGTTTATTCAAAACTGACAAAAAGACTTGATTGTTTGTTGATATGCTAGCGGATGCATGAAAACAAGTGTCAAGAGAGAAATGAGCGAGGGACGGGGATAGAATACCACAAATACATAAGTGCACCAAGTAATTTGTTATGATGCATAATTGCAAAGTTATAAAATAGCGATAGTAATAATAATAAAATAATATGCGTTATTGATATGCTCATTAGGTATTATAGGAATTTTTAAAACTGATTTATTTTATTTTTATGACCACGCCGCCTCATCATCATCAACTCGAGTGCATTCAAAAGTTTCTCTGCTGTATTTGTTTGTGATTTGCGTTCGCGGAGTGCACACATATGTGCATGCATACCAGTTGTACAATCCTTCGAGTCAAAAGTGCGAATAATTATGATGAAGTTGGTGATGATAGTTATTGGTAGGTACTTGTAATCTCTCTGGACGCACTTATTTCGCAAATCAAAAAGGAAAGCATTAATTATATCACTTTATTTCTTTTTTTATATACCACAATGCATATATACATTTGACTTTAATGTGAGCAGAATAATGTATATAGCTTTGTACTTTTTTAGATAAAAAAAATAATACATTTTGTTGTCGCAGGTGATTGCTCGCTCTATAGTCAAAAGGATAATAAACTTAACAAAATGTGGGAAAATACTTGGACTTCACCTCTAAAACAATTCTACTTTTTTTAAACTTAGCTATAAGCTGTATTTTTTTTAAAATTCCGCCGGAGGCTATTAATAAAAAAGTAAGTATAAAAATAGTAGCATCTAGTCTCATAATCTGAGTAGTAAAAAGATGTATGGCTTGTGAGATAGGGATCAATTTGCAAGCTATTAGCATACATAATATTGTTATTCAAGTAGCGGCCGATATCACTCTTATCATCAGCCCATAAAAAAGAAGAGAATTAAAATAGTTACATGTGCAAAATAAGGTATATGGTTTGAGGTGAGGTTTTAGTAGCAAGTGGTGCCCCTCAGGGGAAAAACAATAAAGTGGACATCTTTCTCACCGTCAGAGTCGTAAAAAGGCTAATTACACGACGCGTATGTGTATTTAAATGACACGGGATATGCTTAGGTATGTATTGATGTGTTTAAAATGTAAATGATGATGACGGTGGTGGTGGGGGGTGGAGATTGTGGGGATGATAAGCATAATTATAAAGTGTACAACTCAGCTTTGAATAAACAAACGTTTAGCGCTTTCTGTATTTTATATATTTTTTATATTTTCGCATAAAGGCAGAAATATGTAAAGATGTAATTGATAAATATTGTAGCGTGTATAAACTTTCATACAAGAAAGGAAAGTGTTTTCGGAATTGTCTGATGGCCAGACGATCACAAAAAGACCAAAATTATTTTGATGGATGGCTAGATGCGCAGGAATTTTTACCTTATCATTTGTCATGTAATCCTTTTCTGCAGAGTAGAAGTAACCTGAGTATGTGTAGATAAAAGGATATGGTTTGTTGCCGATATTATGTTTGCATTGTTTTGTTGTTTTGTCTTTCTCACAGAAAAAAACAGAAAATAGCTTATTTGTTTACTTAACAAAAGCCATGGAACACCGTAAAAACTCATTCATTCATTTTCATTCTTTTTTTGGAAAATATTTGTGTGAGGAATTCCTTGGGGAAGGTTGGCTATACGCTTCGGATTTGCAGAGCACTCCATTTTCCGTAGTGTCAATATTCATTTGAACATGGTCCATTTGTGAATGAATATTACATAACAGAAAAGCGAGCTACTAGACCTCTTGGAGAAAATATGGGTAGAAAGGGTGGCTGATGATGATATGCTGGTGACAGGTTAAAGATGAAATTCTGTTGAGGAATCCGTTCGGAATTCAACTGGGAATTATAATAAACATGAGATCAGCAGGACAAGCAAGCAAGCTGTGTGAGGGGAGAGGAACTGAAATGGGAAATACATCATGCTTTTGCTTCTCTGCTTCAGCATAACATTACGTAATAATCCAACTTGATGATCATCTATCCATCCAGACTCTGGATTCCAGAGTATATCCGGCTGTAGAGAGTGAAAGGATAATAGCATCACATCACAATCAAATCACAAAATCTCAGGATTGAGTCGACAGAATCCATCAACCTTTCTTTCCTAAAATAACCCTCCTTTTTCCATTTACCTCCACTTTCCCCATTTCACTTTGACTTGACAATTTTCATGAATGTTACTTACGATTAGCGTATAGCTTGCTTTGCTTTTACTCTGCGACTACGTTTCTTCCTATCCCTTTTTATTTCCAACTTTACAGAGTTGGGTTGTGGGAGTTTGTGAGTCAGTCATATGATCAGATTAGGAAGCTGGATCAAGCATGGATGAATTTTGGAGAGTACACTGTACTCTCCCTTGACTTGCTCCAAAGTCACATTTGGTTCAAGTGTAATGTGTATGTAGAATACTGTATTTATATTTTTAAAATCATCTCTCTGTGAAAAGGGGAAAGGACAGACCAATTCCCCATGAGACATTTTTTGTATCCCTTTCCTTTTCTTCTCACTCAACCTCTCTGTCTTTGACAACTGCTGCTGATTTCCATAATGTGCCTGCCCTCAGAGTTGAGTCCGTCCGTCATGTCACCATGAAATGAATTGAATGGATACAATGTACACAGTTTACATATTATATATTTTGTGTGAGCAGAGAGTAGAGGAACAAGCCCGTCAACTGTCATGCGACTAAAAAAAAGAAAATTGAAATGTTTTTTTTTCTTATTTTTTTGTGGAGTGATGCAGCAAGCCATCAAATGCGAATGTAATGCAAAAGGGATGAAAGTAAATATGGTAGAGGAATTTACTACAGCTCAAATGGATTTTGAATAGGTCGGAAAAAAAATGTACATATAACTATTTGCTTAACACACACAAAAAACATTGAACTGGTTTTCTTCATTTTCTTTTATACACGCATATTTTTTTCATGTCATCGCCGTCATCATTTTTGGACATGTGTGCCTACCTCACATATTTTTTCATATTTGGTATAAAAAAGACTGCTGACATGAAGAACAAGAAAAAGACTGAGTAAGAAACGGATTTTCACTTTCACTACAACGCAACGCCATAATCAACATGAGCAGTTGTTGAAAAGAAAATGTTTTTAAGTTGACTTATGTCGAGCAAAAGCATGTTTGACTTGAAAAAGTCAAATATTGAAGAAAAATGTGAAAGACTGAGGGATTTGCAAGTTGATCTTATGCCCTTATTTATATTCTTCCACAGTTCCAGATACCTAAATTGTTTGGTATTGGCGCGTAAAAAAATACGTAAAAACTTTTTATCCGTTACAATTTCTTTAACAACTGCTGCTGTTCTGCCGTAGGAGTAGTGCAATGTATTTACCCTTTACCCTCCTCTGCTGCTGGTTGTTCAACTCTAATTTTTTTCTTGTTGTGCAAATGGGGATTTGATAAGAAAGTGGTGGCATGGCGGTGTGGTCAAGATCATACATGTAACAGTCATGCTGAAATTAAGCAACAGATGTTGACTTTGCCTACTTTAAAGCAGTTCAGTTGGTTGCATGGTGTACAAGAAAAGAAAAGAGGGACACAGGTGAATGAAACCAGCTTTAAAATGAGGGAATATCAAGAAAAAAGACGTGTTTTGTTTGTGCACACATGACACTGCCAAAAAAAGCAAGCCAAGAAAATAAAAAATGCGAAGAGGGCAAATAATAACGTAACTCTTTTTACAAAGTTTTGAAAAAATGTATAACGTGTGGTGCAGTAAGTCATTTATTTTGACTAGTGCCAATGTTAACAAAAACATTTTTTACTGGCTGGTGACTGATTTCATATTATGGATTTGTTACAAATTGCGAGATAAATAAATAAATAGGTAGGTAGATGATGACGATGATATGAGTATGATGAAAACTGGTCGCTTATGAATTTACTGAGCATGAGCATGCCTACTTATTTGGTCATGTAAATTCAACATCCTATCGCCAACATCGTCACATAAATAAACATGTAGAGTGAGCAAGGTAAAAAAATGCCCATTAAATGCAAAGTTGTAAGTGTGCGCTGTTGTGTCTTGTGTCATTGTGACATAGATAATTAAAAAAATAAATGTGTGCTACCATTTGAGTAGGTAACTTAATAAAGCCTGTTTTAAACGGAAATAAGCAACTACCGAAAGCTGAACAGCTTAAACGAAACCAAACATCATTTATAACGTTTTTCAAAAAATTTCAAAATTTTGAAAAAAATTCAAAATTTTG
>JAITYZ010004185.1:0-32749 GCA_027744595.1 Paronellides praefectus | reverse complement strand
CTCAACACTTTCATACAAAATGCAAGTAGTAGTCCACTTCCAGGTGGACGCAAAGAGTGAACCTTCAAACCACCTTCAATCTCCATTTCTATAGGGTAATCATCCCAAACTACAGTGTATTTTAGCATGTCTTCTTCCTTAAGAATCCCCCCTTCATTTTGAATATCTTGTATGAATTTTCTCATCAAATCTGTATTGTGGTAGAGAACATCTCCTGCATCATCCTCATCCCCAGCTCTAGCAATTTCCCTTAAAGTAGCTGCTAACGTGGGTCTCCTGATGATGTCCCCCAATTTAAACACATCTTTGGTCACGTTACTCACAAATACTTCACTGAGCGTTGCCGATGCATGAACCAGACCTCTGTTTTGACGCAACGCATTTGCTGCATGGGCTGTCAGTTGAAATCCATTCTCCGCCAAGTGTATTGTTGGTTCAACGAGTCGAGACCAGGGCAGTCTCCCGTGCTTCTTCCACAGTTCCCAGTAACCTTTCAGTTCTCCAGGAACGGCAACTGAAAGCGGACCTCGAGCGGATGCGCTTGGGTCTTCTACATACATGTCCCTATGCGCTTCGGCAGGTGCTCTTTCCCGCGCATTTAATGTCTGCATGGAAGGTGATCAAACAAAGCATGGGATAATAAATAATTACATTTGTTCTAACATGTTTTAAAATTCTTATTCGTGTCTTTAGCTAACCCTTGCTTTTTTGGTTGTAGCATTGTAATAAACTAACATAAAACCTCCACCTAAACCCATGCTTTGGGATTGTATCAGCCCAACGCAAAGAGCCGTTGCTACGGCAGCGTCTGCCACAGTGCCATTAATTTCCATAATATTTCTACAAGAAAAAAAAAACGTTCACTTAAACCATGTATGAATTTGTACTACTCGAGCTTGCATATAGCATCCAATCCTGACTTTTTCTTACTTTCCAATATCTGAGCAGATAGGTGCATCTGTAGCAACAGCAGCCCGCTGATATACACCCAACTCAGAAATGGATGGGGGTAGATAATAGTCGTCTTCAGAATCACCCCAATCCACCACTTGCCACACAATAATACCCGAAACTAAAACAAGTAGGGCTATTGTACCCAAACCAGCTAAAATAATGATTTTCGGCTTCCTATGTCAAAAATTTGTTGAAAAATATGTAATTAATTTAATTGAAATAATCTTTGAAAGTTTATAGAAAGATAAATAATTAGTTTAATTAAAAGAAAAAACAAATTACTTCATTTTCCCCTTCGTTTATGTATGTATGTATCTCTGTTTATGCCTCTTTATAAAGTTGTTTTTTTTTTAGTTAAAAAGTTTTTTTTTGTAAAGGAAAGTTACTACTGTTTGTTAAACTTGTGCAAAGGTAACAAACGTGACATTTCTCCGTTCCACTTTTTTTTTGGATTTGGAACGACTTTAACCAACAAGGTCGTTCCTTTTCTCGCCTTTTTGACGGATGGGTTGACCGAAACGAAATAGCGTTTTCCTCCTGCCTTCCAGCAGCATGGAAGAAATGAATTCTCGTTTTTATCCTTGTCTTCTGAGCACTAATACTTGTATTTGTGTGTATGCATGCTTTTGTGTGTGTGTGAATGACATGACATGATAAATTGTGTTAATGAACGTCTGTAATCTTCAATGTAATAAATTTCATTATTATGCGCATAGTAATCAAATCATCATCAATATATCAAAAGCATTGTAATTTTAATGGATGAGCAGATGAGCAAATGTTCCTGTTCCAAAATACATCCTCAATAAAATATATCATTCATCAAAACATACATACATATTCATGCAAAGTAAAGTGGGAACTGTCCTTTCTGGTTTAACGCCAGATTATTACCTATTTGAAAAAAGTACACAAATGCAGGTAAATACAACACGTTGTTGTCTCGCAATTTACGATATTATGCGAATTTTTCATGAGTTAACATGTAATTTATGCTCTCAAAGATTGAGACTCAATCCCATTCTCATGATCATGAAACGAATGACTAGGTATTATGAGTTTACTCTCTTTTTTCAAGAGCAGCTCTACAACAACTACATCTACTAATACTGCTGCTCATGTTATTGTAAAAAAATCCATTAAAAAATTTAAATGTCATGAATATAAATAATAATAAATCTTGTAAACCGGAGAATAGACAAATCCAAGTTTAATGTTAGCATAGTTGAACCATTTAAATAGTATTTACAAGACATTGTATGAATGAATCATGTTGTCAGTTTGTCACTCAACCCAGTTAACCAATAATGGGATTGCCCGATCTGCAATTTCACTAATTAAAATTTGCAATTTTGTTAATACCATGTCTATGTTGTTATATTTCAAGAAGATTGACTTTTGTCGTAACACGGGTCAGTTAGACCGGATGACCGGATGCGTACATTTTAGCTATCATCGTGACAGACGGACATACAGATACCACTGTTTCCATATTATATCATATCAATAATTGAATAAAGTTTGATTTAAAATTGTACTTAATGATATGGTGGATTCTGGATTGTATCGAATGGAAGGTGATAAACGCTTGTGCACACATACCATGTATTATTCACAAGTTGTGATTCACAACTCACAAGAATTCCTCATAGTATTCAACATTGTATAAGTTAGGGTAAAACAATTGATTCATGCATCCATGTAAACCCTATTTCTATCTATGTTTCTCTGCCTACAATACATAAATACGCTAAACGTTATCAACATCATGTTATATCATCATTTCGTTCATGTAATCCTATTGTTCTCCGTGCTGACCACCACTCAAGCACCAGCATATTGATTTATCATGAAATTGCAAAATTTGTAATAAAAGTTTGACTTTTCGTCAGCATCAATTAGAGCAGTCTTTTCATGTCAAAGAACATTTTCATTTTACCGATGCTTTGATTAACAAGCATTATAATACATGCCATTTTTGTTGTAGCCTTTTTGTGTTTTTTGTTTTTCGTTTCATTTCTAAATAGGTGGGGATTTAATTCGGACAGGAAGGGGTTTTCTATGTTAAAAGCCGAGCGACAAGATTTGCAGACGTACTTTTGAGTGCCAGTGACGTCACGTGCATAGGCTTAGGTTAGTAAGATATTATTATTATTATAAATATTACTATTATGACATGATTCATATGATCATGTTGTCTCATACCGATAAGCAATAGGATGTACCGCGCTATCTAGACATATTCGCAACAGTGATATAATAATAATTACATGCACGTAAGTAAATATGGTATCGTTGATATTGATTTGCATACGTCAGTTGGCAATCAACTATTTTGCGTAATGTAATTTTTTACCCATTACAATCTTTACTTTTGTGGCATACCAATCTGACAATTTAATTGGGAGCTTGATCACGTAATCAGCTAGTTTTTAATCGCAGTTTTCTCTTCAGTAAATTCATAGCTGTACAAATTTCTCCATTGTGTCCCCCTTAGGCCTGGTATGCCTACCATATTTTGTTGAGAGTAGTCGAGTAAGTAGTTAAATGAAACGTTAAATAGGTTTACATCATTTTTTTTACAATATGTTCCAAATGCCACCAAAGGAACCCATTTGATTTGATCGTCCTTCAATGTTCTATTTTATCATATTCTCCTCCGCAGCAGTGGTTCCAATTTTTTATGTAGTACTTTGGTTTGACTTTTTCCCCCCTCCTTATCTTAGGAAAGCAGGCCTCTTTTAATACTAAAAACATGTCATGTTGATACTTACACATATGTCACTGGAGATTTTTTTGCAATAAACAGTTTGGTGCTCGTTGCAGCCAGCTTAACATTTTTATATTCCAACCAAAACTCCATAAAATTGTTCATGTTCACTTGAACCTGCTGCCCCGAGTCATTTAAAATCATTGGAAATGCTTATATTGCCAAAAAATATGCTCCTATTCCATCTTACCAGGAACAGAGTATGTTTTTTTCCAATGACTCTCTGTTGAATGTCACACCAACCCTCAAGCAAAAAAAAGTAATGAGTGATGTGATGCGACAGTTAAAGAATATATCCTTCCGTAAAAAAGTGACCATTACAAAAGGGGGCCAGCCTGTAGTATACATTATTAAACCATGCATGCATACATGCGTGTAAAACTCTTAATGATTTCGAAGACTTTCGGACTGTTCTCGTTATTATCAACTTTCAAGCAAACAAGTCAACAGAGAAAAGAGATATCGTTAAGTAATCCTTCCCACGTAAATAGACTGTCCGCCAAAATGACAGCGACGTTTTTTTCTATATACTTCCCGTATTTTGTTTCTTCTTCTTTTGAACTGAAGCAGAAAAAAACACTATTATAATAATAGTATTATTCTCTATTGTTGTCTGCAGGAAGATCACTGGAATAGGTTTAAAGGGAGAAATGCTCCTTTGTTAAAGTAAAAAAATATATAAATACATAGATGAATAAGCCAAGCGGAAGTCACATGTCAGTATAGCAATTGTTCTAATAAAGGGAGCAGCAGAAAAACAAAAACAATGTTTTATTGTAAAAGTGGAAAAAAACTAAATGAGTTTTCAGTGTTTTCGGGGAACAGACTAAATGAAATGGAGAGATGGAGAGAGCCAGAAGAAACAAAAAGATATAGGCTGTATCTGATACACAGTTGAGGTTGTTTACAAAAGTTATAGAGGGGAGTATGGGGTGGTGGGGGTGATGGTTGTTAGGTAGGAGCTACCTTTATCCAGTTAATACGTGGAATGTGTTATTGCAAAATAGATGATCATCAACAGTTTCCAGATCCATCGATTCTGGAGTGTAAATGGCCTCGAAAGAAGGGATTATTACGTTGAAAACTTTTGTATTTTTCTCTCTCTCTCTCTCTCTCTCTCTCGAAAGCTTGTTTACTTAAAATAAAAAAAATCATAAACAAAATAGGTAGTAGTATTGCACGCAATACCAATGATGAGGGCTATTTTATTTATGATATGATGATATTATGATTGGATTATTTGGGTTTATATTTGTGTGCGTACATGTGGTCAGCCTCAACAACCCGACTGAAAAATTGAAAGCTACGTGCAAAACATTATAGAGTACCCAGTCATGAATTTCAAGTTGACCTGAGCAATAAACAATCCCGTTTATCACCTCAACAGGAAAACATGATGGAGGAAAATGGGGAAATGTGAGGCAAAACGACTACAAGCTTTTTGTAATTTTTTTTGTTATATTTATTGGGTTTGTATCTTTAGGTGTCGTTGAGAGTCTGGAGAGTGTGTAATAACTTGTATTAGAGAGGGGAGTAATCAAAGAAGTAATACAATTTTGTGAAATTACTACCACAAGTCCACTCCACCACACCAACACTATACATAATAATACTTAGCCTAGATAAACAACAGCATGAACAGGAATATTACCGAATGATGAGGATACTGGTGCTTTTTTGGAAGAAGTGCTTTGTTTTTCCGGTGAAGGAGCCTTGTCAAGAAGACACTAAGCAGAGCAACGAAAATGGGATAATATTTGGTAATGCGATGGAACTATGGTGGTCGGTGGTCCAGCTCTACTATATACTTGCTTCTACTTCTGTGAGTAAAAGTACATTTGACAGATCTATCACAAAATGCCCCTTGTCCACTTTAATGACCTTCCTTTCAACAGCCTCCACGAAAGAAAACATGTTTCAATCTGATTTCGAGCTTAGGGTTGTAAAATACAAAATGTCACGAATGTCATATGAATGTAAATGTCAGATACTTATATATATGGTTTGTATATTAGTGATGTTGAGGGATATATATCACAAATCTTGATATCCCCCAGTAGTATTGATGAGATATGGTGCTGCTATAGAACTTTTCTGTTTTTATTGGCACCGCCATGATCCTGGTTTGTAAGGTTGAAGCAATTAATGACTTTTACATCACCAAAGCTTCAATGGCGTCATATTCGCTAATTTTACAAAAGGCATTATTTTCGGACAGCGAAATTGTTACAAAAGTATCTTTTAAAAGCAAAATCAAGTAATTTATTTGTGATCAGAAATCTGACAAATGTCAAAGTGGTCAAATCCGACATGACACAATGTCACCTATGTATATATGTTGGCCAACCCTACAATTATCCAGTCCATATTACAACAATGCTATTGTGATGGGAGAGTTCACAAGCCTACCGTTACCACCCAACAGTAACAACATCCATACCTATATCACAATCCATGACTTTTTATTGTGCTCTTGCTCTACTTGCTCCTCTCTCTCTCTCTCTGGTTTGGTTTACAGGAACGGAGAGATAAAAAGTAACAACTTTCTTTTTTTCTCATTCTTCGTCTCCAGACTTCCAGACACGCAGTGATAGTATTATGTTTCCTACGTAACATAAAAGCCGCACACACACTGGTTGCACAAGTATGAGTGTTCATTTGTAAGATTGGAAACCCATTGTATTTTACATTTATTTTACCATTTTCGGACTTTCCACTACTATCCTTATCCCTATTCCTGTGCAAGCCTTGCAGAAAAACCCCCATTCATTTTAATCCGGCAGCCGCAACCGGAAAAAAGTGAGTCGAGAATATACTTGTGTCGGATGATGAGGGAAGCCAGGGAGCTATGCATCGGATGTTTCTCCTACACTTTGTGACGTAGTTTGGAATTCATAACATTAAATGATAATGATGCTTGATAATGCATGATGCTTTTGGTATTTATACATTTTGCGTAGAAAAAATGGGAATGGAGAAATGAACAACTTGTACTCACCCCAAAATATACAACATTCAACATGCGTAATCATTTTATTTAAACTTTGCAAATTACTATAATATTCCATTATATAATATGCTTATGTATGTTTATTTATATATATTTCACATTTACATAATATAACATATAAACTCTTTAGAATATTTAAAATAAGTATATTTCTCTATTTTTTTCAAAAGTTACAATACCAATTCCGATAAATATAATGATTTTCTATTTCTTTTAGTTTACAGAGAAAAAACCGGATTATCAAATATTGTTTTTTCAAACTTTTGATCAACGACAATACTTAAATCGGCAGTACTATCTAGACCACTAAAGTTTCCTAGAGCAAAGTTCACTTTTTCAAAAACAAAAATCCTTATTAAAATATTTAGTATTTTAGCAGTTCCAATTATTTCAAATGAAAACATATATAAATACATAATATTATTTCGCTAAAAAGTAGTTTACTTTTACAAATTGCAAAATAACAAAATTTCTTCTCACTAGCATCAATGAAACGAGACAAAATACATAACAGACAGAGGTACAATGTTTATATGTTAATAATAATAATAAGATATTCACAAATTGTTTTTTCCATGGTAATTGCTACAGTAACCGTAAAAGAGTGGCTACGACACTTACTTGATAAATAATAAATAAATATGTTGTGTTGACGTACAAGATGATGAGAGAGATCGAAATATCAGTCGAGTTGGTTCAAACTTTAAACGTTACATTTGATCCTTTAAATCTTGATAAAAATGTTTTTTTTGGATAAGGTATATAATATGTATGTATTCTATGTTTTAGAGATATGCGTTTTACAAACTGCGGTGGTAGTGGTGGTTTTGCAAACTCAATTAATTCGGTATTATTATAAAACTCGATTCTCTTTAGTAAATATGTTGTAAATACTTTTTTTTTAAATTAGAGTTGAATAACAACAAGTTGTTTGTTAAAATATTATATTCAGATGCTTCATATTAACTTGTGTAGGTAATTTAATTATTTCAATTTAATTCATGTTTTAATAATAATAAACATTTGATTCCATGATTGTTCATATTGTCGATATAGCTGTCAAAATTTAGTAACGTCGAAAGTCAAGGTAAATATATGATCTACAATTATAACAATTAAGTTGATTGATGATACCATAAATATGAATAATTAATAATGTATGTGTACCTATCTATGCGTAAATGTATTTGAGGAGGGAATGTTAACATTAAAGAAACACACAAGCCAAAAAGTTTGTATAAGATAGTAATATCATCATGTAAATATATTCAACGTAATGAAAAATAATAAACAAAAATATAAAAATAACCGCAAGTGGTAAAGTTGCAACATGAGTTTTTAAAGAATATATTATACGACATTTTCATTAACACTTGATAAATTCTGTATTTCAAATATCTAGATCAACATTTTGATTGGTTGGTTGTTGTTTTGTAGGTATTTGTATTTTCTCTCCTCTCTTTTTTCGATTAGGTACACAAATTACATTTTTGATAAAAGCGCTTTTGGGTTGAAAAATATATTTCTAATTAACTTGTGTTAAAACTATTTTCATTACTACCCCATTACAACAATAATATATGTATTTAATTTTAAAGGAATACTTGCTTAATACTAGTGACTAGAAAGGGTAATAAAATCTAAGTACTTATTGTTACAATTATTATCTATTCCTCACGCCTCCACCAACAGTGTCCAGGTAAATATTAGCTCTTCTCCATTCTCCAATGTTCCTTCTTATTTTTTGGCATGGCATAACACGCAATGGGCAATAATACTTCACTCACCCCAAAGTCCACAGTCACAGTGCATTTTTTTTTAAATATCACCCTCACCCCCTTCCAGTAATAGTACAGTAGTAACAAATATAAACGGAATAACCATGGAGATAATAATATATACATGCATACTTCCTGTTTACATGTAAATAAGCGAGTATATTCAATATATTGTTTTTTTTAATTTAGAATAAAATAGATCATGTTTATATATTTTTATAACCTTTTGAAAGGTAAAGGAAGCCATTATGTAATATATATCTAGGTATAGTAGTATGTATACGTTACGTACGTAATTACTTTCTCTCAACAGCAATTTGAAAAGTTGTTCATCTAAAAGTTAATTATTGGTATATATTTTTTTACGCTCTGATCACTAATTTCAGAATGTATTGGCCTGAGATAGAAAACATTTTCCCCCTTTTTTCCGTTTGAACGTTTTTTCATTACCTACCTAATAATCTACTTTACGTAACAATGTACATCAATGATAAATTTTTTGTAGGTGTAAACATACATATTATAGCAGAAAGTCAAATATACTTTTTATCATTCAATCATCATTTTTTGTCAAGGTAACTAATAGCAAGAAAAACAAATGGTGGAAGAGTTATTAATATTTTATTATTGTTAAGTTATTATTACAACGAGCAGGTATCTATGTTACTTGTGGTAAAGTCCATGCATTTTTTTCAAAACTGATTTATCAACTTGCTTAACTAGTCTGCTAGCAAAACTAATATGAGATTATGACAATATATTTTTTTTAAATTGTGGAATGTATTTTTCATGTAAAGTGAGGTGACCAAGTTCTCACGTTTCCAACAGTTCGGTATATATTCTTCAGAGTATGTACGTATTTAACTGGCTGGTTCTCTTAAGTTAACCAAATGGAATATTAGTTTTTAAATTATTAACCCAATCAACAGTGTGAGTAGATTAGTTATAATCATACCTTTCTAATAGTATAAGTTTTGCAGCTATAAAACAACCTTAATATGCTCCTATATTTTTTGACTTGTAGCGGCATTTTTACTTTAGTTTGCTATATAAAACCCGAAAAACTTAATTTGGTTTGATGAAATTTTTTGGGGTTCTGTATTTTTTGTACACACAAATACGACGTTGCTGATTGTGAATGAAAAGATGACTGGAAATTTATTAATTATTTTTTTGTGGGACATTTTTTTAGATATTTTTTTACAGTCTTTGCTCAGCAGTTGGCGAGGAATTGTTTTTCGAATCATACAAAGAATTCGAACTCTCCTTCATTCGAATCTCATGTGTAATAATAATAGTAGGGGATCTGTTGGGTCGGCGCAAGCCACTCCAAAACTCTTGCATGTCATATTGGCTGGGAAGGTGCAAAAATGAGCGAATCTTTCTGGGTTTGGAAAGTGTGCTGGCTAAACAACCGTTGTCAGTGAAATGATTTGCAGAACTATTACCATCCGCGTAGTACGAAGAGGAGGACGAGGAGTTGTTATGATTGTTCGTTTGAACATTGCTATGCTCCATAAAGAAATGACTTCCATCAGTGTTGATTATGGTGGAAGTGTTCGGACCTGGGAGCGGGGACACTGGAGGGCTGCAAGTGTTCATGGGGAAATGCATTGGAGGTGGCCGCAAGTCATTTGTTGAGAGTCGGCGTGGAGTTTGGATGGGGGATGATGCTGGGGAAGGGGTGCATGATCTGCAAAAACAAGTACACACACAAAAAAAAGTCATTTTTTTGGGAGAAACTACACAAGTTTTCCGATTTCTCGCTCTCATCGTATTCCAAACAGGCGATGATGATTATACAGCATCAGCAGAGGAGTTGTGAAGTGGAGGGTGTTTTGGGTAATATGGGATTAGAAGAGGAATAATTCTACTAGATAGTAAGTTTTGTTGATGAGGGTGGGGTAGGGGAGGAGGCCAAGGTACATGGTTTTGCTTTGTTCAGAGTACGCAGTCTTGCAAATAGCTTTAATCAAGAAAAAGTTTGATGCGTTACCAAACCAACATTCTTTTCCCGACTATTTCAAATCATAAGAAAATGTTGGAGCAAAAAACAAAAAATACAAGAGTCTTTTTTACCGGAAGCTTTTTGCTCCAGAAGAGGGTCTGGGTGAGCCACCGTCAACAGGTGAAAGACGCTGCTGAATTTCATGCTGTAATGTGTTATTTGTCATCCTTTTCCGAATATAGCTTTTGTAAGCAGCTCGAAGGGATCTCGCTCGGATTCCGTAGAGAAGCGCAGTGAAGCTGGGAGAGAGGAAGAGGCTTATTGAGCCCAGAAAGTGGAGCAACACTGGGGCATGGTGATCCTCAGTCAACATCTCAAATACCTGAAAGCATGAATAGTAAAGAAGACAGTCACATAAGTAGATAGAGAAGAGTTGGATAGATAAACTCAAAAAAAAAATATATAGTGAAACATCGCGTTGCATCATCATCCACATTCCCATCATTTGAATTTTTCCCACCGGAAGACGAACAAAGACGTATTCCTGGAACCAGCTAAAGGAAATGTATACCGACCCTTTTCAATCTTTTCCTTTCATTTTTAATACCTTTTTGGACGCTTCCCAGCATTCTCGCTCTATTCCATGTAAGAAAACCCGAGTTTCTTTTTTTGTTTCTTTATTTTTTATATATAAAACGCTCTTATTTTTTTCTGCCATTTCCTTTTTACCTTTCTTTCTCATCTTCCTTTCTTTTACTTTGAAACAATCTTCTTAAAAACTTGTACGCTTTTTACAACTTTACATCATCATCATATCATCTCTCTCTGCTTGTCCTTCCTTTAAAAGAAAAGATGAAGCGGAAGAGGAGAATGAGACACCTTACAACATTTCTTCTCCTTTCTTTCTCCTTCATGAATGATCCACCACCTTGTCCATAATAAAAATGTTTGAGAGCTTCATATGTATAAGACGTGCATATCTCTAATATAAAAAATAAAATAATTTTTTTTTCATCATTTTCTCATGTTCCGACGTTCCAAGTAAAACGAAAGAAATATGTAGATTTGTCGAAAAAGAAAAAACCTGGTGAAAATCTTGTTCTCAATTTTTTTTATCATATTCTTTTATGATGGACTTGTGTATAGGTTGGAAGGAATATATATTCTTATGCAATAGACGAATCTACACAGTGTACTTAGTAAAAAAAGAGGAAGGAAGACAGCAAAGCAAGCAATCATTACTTGTCGTCGTCCTCCTTTGCTCTGATCATCTCTTCCTTTGTGTTTGGATGATAGAAGAGAGGAAGCGAAAGATGCATGCATACCAACCAAAAGTACATGTAACATGCGTGAGTCTGCACTTTTTTAAAGCCTTTTCTAATAAATCTGGTGGAAAATTGAATGAAAAGTTGAGTGGAAAAGTGGAATGTACTAAAAGAGGACGACGACGAAGAAGGGGAAGAAGAAGAAGAAAAAAAATTGAATGAATCTCGTTGACCTTTCAAAGGATACTTCTCTGACTGTACACGATACAATAATATGGTATTGGTACTAGGAATTCCAGTTTTACCCAAGTCCATCAAGGCAGTGCATGTTATTGCGGTTGGGTTTGATGATGATGAGGATGATGATGGCAGGGTCGTAAATGTGATAAAAGCCAGCGGGTAAAAAATAAAGTTGATGGGGTTTTACGGGCCAAAAGATGCAAATGGCTTAAATAAAAAAGGAAATGAAAAACTTACAAGAATGAGTATTAACGGTAGATGAATGAGCATCAAGGCGATGAAATCTTCAAAAACTGCCCGAACTGCTCTGGATCTTGCAGGTATACTCCGGTTAAGCCATAACTGAGGCGGGGTCGTTCCTTTCCTCACCACCGTGGCTTGGGCAGACAGTGTGATTTGATACAAAGCCATGACAATCCGATGTCGCTGTTTTCTTGCAATGGACAAGACGACCAGGTCGCAAACGAGGATGGTGCAAAGGGGTGCCACCAAAATCACAAAAATCCACTCAGACACCCAAACAACACTGGGCAGACTGGTGTAGTAGACCCGAGGCAAGCACAAGCCCATGGCTTCACGGAATTCAGAGAGAGGAATTTTGACCTTTTCACTTTCATCTAATGTATCCAGATGAGGAGGATCTCTAGTTCCTGGAACATTTTCAAAATCTTGCTCGGAGGAGGAAACAAATGAGGTGTAGTTCACAGCAACACTATCACCTCCACCATCAAAAACACTTTCTTTTCGTAAATCACCATTTGTCCCTGTCACCAAAGAAGATTTCCCGTTTCTCGACATTCCTGCCTGACCTGTGGATTTGCTCAGTTCAAATATCATGTTTGCTACAGTTGGAGATGATAAAGATGATGAATGTTGAGAAGATGATGAGCCGATTAAATTATTTAACTCCTTATCCTGGATATCTGCTGTGACGCCAAAAGGAATGGACGATGACAATGAGCGGTAGGTGGCGGTTGATCCGAAAAAGCGGTTAGGGGATGTTGATGATGACCCCGCAGCGGCAGCGGCAGCTGATATGGCTGCTGTCGATGTTGTTGTTGCTGAACTGTTGTAACTACTAGTCGTGTTAATGTTACTAATTATTCTATTGATAATATCACTGTTTATAAAATTATTGTTCACGGTAGCAGTACTGCCAGCATCAATGTTACTGGTAAACTCATCCTCACTGATGGAGGACACTATAAACGCGGCCATAGCTGTGCCTATGCTTAGCACCCAAATTATCAAGAAAAATACTGCCACGCGACGGGCCGTCACGAGTTGAGTGTATCGAAGTGGTGACGCAATCGCAGCGCAACGATCCGCACTGGTATCACACAAACAAAATGACACCATTAATTTGACAAACTAAATAAATATGCAGTTTTTTACCTTGTTATTATTTTCAGTGAGCACAAACCAATATATATAGTCACAGAAAATATATACCTACGTAAGAATGTATTAAGTGCATTGTAAATTGCAAAAAAAAGTATGGGTTTTCTGTTTTCGCTCATTCTGAACGTTACCAAGTGAAAAACAAAAAAAGGAATCAATAATGTTTGAAAGGATGATTTATTTTCTGGGTTTTTTTTCATGTCACGTGTCATTCTCTCATTAGTATTCCAAGTCAGGGAAAGTAATATGGAAAACTCTAATACTTTTGCAAACATGAAAAATCTTTGGAGAAACTCGTGTACTAACATAACATTTCCCGTAGTATTCCTAAAAAACATTTTATCTTCTCAAATAAAGCAAACAAAAAGGTATAAACTTGTTTTTAAAAATACCCTGCCAGGGTTACCCTGGTAATATAAGAACGAGCCATGTAAGTACCTACAAATATTTCCATGAACAAGAATCAAGTAAGCTTGAACATGACTAAGCAAACTATTTTTTTTGAAAGCTTCGAGATTTTTTTCTTCGGCTTACACAAATCATTTATTATAAGAAATCCATTATACTGTTTTACATCATGATTCCAATAATCATCAAAATAGTAAAACAGTATGATTTTTTTCAAATGAAACTTTCTGGTAAACGCAAAATGTACAGCATACACAAAGGAAATTTTCTTAGATAAGTGAAATTGATAATGCATAGCGTGCAAAGTCAAATGAATGAAAGAGTTGGTTGAAAAAAAGAAAAAGGAAAAAACCTTTATAAACCACTGCATACGCATACATAAGAAAAGATTATATTGTGAAGGTAGTTTAGGGGAAGTTGGGTATTACTACAGAATTAGTAGTGGGATTATTTCTGTTAACGAATTATATTCAAATCTGTTTAGACCTGACAAAGAGAGAAAGTAACGTGGCATGATAATCATGACATGATCATGAATATATATGCACAAAAGCTATTAGGTACACATTTTATTTCGCAATAACGTAAAAATACCAGCACGCGCTCTTCTCAGCTCAGCTCAATCAACCAAGTCAAGTATCAGCGGAAGACATTATCTCTGCTACACTGTTGCTGGTGGTGGTGCGATGATGTATGAAGCAGAGAAACTAAATGGTCGATATTAAAAAAAACAGACAAAACACACACAAGAGAAATGGGTTTTTTCTTGTACTGGGGGAGGGGAAGATGGGGGATGGTGTGGTTTTAGTTTTGCATGTGTGCATTTCACATTTGGTATTTTCTACGTTGCTAGATCCCACATAATATTATCTCTCTCCCTCTCTTCCACCACCTCCACCACAAGAACAAAAAAGTTGGTTGAATTGAATTGAGTGAGAGTTTACCATGCTGGAATTTTTTTTCTTCTTCTTTTTGACAAAATGGAAAGATAATGTACATGACTGATCGAGATAGATTGGCTGTAATATCATTTCTGAAATTTTATCTAGGAAAAAAAATGTTGAAGCTATTGTTTTTAAAAACAAAACTTGTAAGAATAATAACAAAGCAAAAACATGCTACTTTTCCAACATTTACGCGGTAATGTTATGTTTATAGTGTTTTTAAAAAAATGATGCCTATATATTTTTGTTGGAAAAGCTGATATAAGATGGAAGATTGCATCATATAATACGTATAGGTATGTAATAAGTATTTACAATCAGTTTATTTTAGATTGTTATTATTACATTCAACAAAATATGGTTTATGTATTGGATTTTTTTTCATTGCTGATATATTTAATGATGATGGGATGGAAGTCTAATCTGTTTTTCACAGAAAGTTACCTCAAGGCACATATGCTCCAAACGGTGAGGAGTTGTAGTGTGAGCACGGATGCTCCAACCAGACTGCATAGTGACCCTGTGGAGGTTAGCCATCTGGCCATGAATATGGATGGACTGATCAGACATAAATTGAAAAAACTTGCACCCAGCCCACACCAACTCAAATGGAGGAGAATCCATTCGCTACTTGTTCTTGCCTACACACATAAGTAACAAAAATATACAAAATTATTCTTACAAAGAACAAATCATTAAAAACAAAAAAGAGAAGGAATAACATAAAGTTAATATAATCTTGCATAATATATTATAATATTGGAAAGTTTGCGTTACTATTTTGCATAACAATAATGAGGAATAATGATAATGATGTACCTTTTTATTGAGAACTAGCACAATGATCACGTAGAGGTTCATGAAAATCCCAAAGAATGCCATGCAAGTTCCCATTCCACCCAGAACAAGATTCATTGTGCTGCTGGTCTTCTCTGGACAAGAGCCTCGTTCCTTCACACAAACAAGCACGCACACACTCACTCACAAACGATATCTTTTTTTTTCTTCCTTTCCTTTTCTTGGAAAGGGGCACAATTTTCTCTTCAACCTGGGCCGCTGTTGTTGTTGTTTTGTTGTTGTTGCTATTTTTTCCACCGCCTCTCTTGTTTGCTCTATAATTTCATATAAATCACACAGTGCATGATTACTCATATTAGTTATTATTACATTGCGAATAATAATAATGTGAGGATGATATTTAATACATATTTTACAAGATATCAGCTTAGATTATTATTATTATTAGTGCGCGTATGCAATGTATATAAAAAAGCTTCAATAGTTCAAACAACTTTGTCGACTTGAAACATGAATATTAAACGTACACTTGACTTGCGTCGTCTGTAACATATCAATTTCTTTATTTGTATTTTTTACGATATGATAAACGTATCATGTCTCAAGTCAGACAAAAGTTTTTATTTTATCCTTGAATATATTTCCAAGATTATTATTTTTGTATAGATATTCTAGGCATTGTCAAGCAGTGAAACTCTGTTTTTAGTAGTTTGTCTCAAAACCGCAACCATTTTTTGCTCCTGATTGGGATGAGCCTCCTCATTAAATGAAAACGGCAGCATTTCATTGTGCCATTAATTTATTTAAATAGTTTCGTTTCACGTTGAACCGTGCCATATGCTCTTTAAAGTAGTCACTTATAATAACCAATTTAGTAGTACATACGTGGAACGCTAATTTAATGCACTTTCTTTTGGAGGTTATGTGAGAAGAGAATTAGGCAATTGTCTACGCTTAGTTAATTATGAAATTTCCTAATTAAGACGACATCACGTTGGATCTATGGAAAATTTACAAGAATTTACAGAGTGCGTCAAGATACGTATGTAATTGTGCAATTTGAGATGACAACCTTTTCTCTACAATGAGCACCATAACGACTACATATATTCATTATTTATGACAATGACGCACATCCATTTCAATAATAAGAAAAAATGAAATCTGCTAAACCTCATGGCTCACATTCTCGATAAAAATATATTCCAAGAAAACTTCCAAGATGACAGAGCTTTCACCGGAAATGACATTTCTGCAGGTTTAACCAATGTGTTGCGTGGCCTTTTATTGCTCCTTTTTTATGCTTATATACAAATCACGGATATATCGGCTGACTCCCAATATTACACCGTTTCACATTACCCCAATATCATTACAATCATCACATCATCATCAGCATCTTTCGTAACCGCAACTTGTTTGAACCCGTTACACCAGCACATTTTCTTTCTCTCTAAACAAATCAGATTATTAACCATTCTTACACATGTTTAGTGGATAGAACACGTTTCAAGGTCTAGCACACACAGCTTACTAATGACACCCAACATTATTTTATTTTCTTCATTTTTTTCAAGGCACTTTTTTTTAAAGCAAACTAACAAAACGAAATGGGGTAACGGCTGCGAAAGTGGTTTTTTTATTCATGTTAGCTCACAACAAAGCGTTTGTAGAAAAAAAGCAAATCAGCCGCCGAAGGGGTTTCCTCTTTTTCTTATCAAATCTCTTCCTTTCTCTCTTTTCCCCCTAAACCACTACTACTTGTAAAGTCAAGTAATAATAATAGGCATGTATACATACCTATAATGAAGAGAGAAGATTTTTTAGTGAAACGGTGAGCTTCGAATTTTTTTTACATTAAAATCAGAAGAACAAAATCTCATTCTACCTGCTGCTGTTGTCACTGTCATTATACAACCCTTCTCAAGTTTTCTTCTTCTTTTTTCCACTTTCTTTGACAGGTGCACTGTAGCATATATCCAATCTGCGTGTTGTCAGTGGTACGATTTTAGTTTTTATTTAAAAAAGAAAAAAACACAAAGCAAATTTTAACTTTCCTTTTCTTTTGTCCCAAAAGGGCTAACGTCGTAACATGCTCGTCAACGATTTGTCATCGCTTCAGCGAACAAAACCTACATTGCTTGTATGTTAAGTGTGCATTTAACATTTAATACGTTATACGGTACGCAGGCAAATAATTATTGCAACACAAAACGGAGAAGAGTATTGAGTGAGATTATTATTTAGATGTACAATAAAAGATGCTGTGTTTTAAATGATACAAAATACACAATGCTTTTGTTTTAACCCTTTGCATTATAAAAAAAACATTAAGGGATACAAGATTTATTCTTAAATTGCTCATTCTATTCATTTTCTTCTGACAAAAAAAGAGGATTCACAAAAAGTATTTGTGAAGTATTTTTGAAGAAAAAATATATATAAATACAATTTGCAAAGTTTTTTTTTGCTGAGCATACTTACTTGAAACTTCCAACTCATTTCAACAATTTATGTTGTTGTTTGGCATGCATTACATTTCATTACTGTATACTACTCCTTACTTAGCTACATACCTATTAATTGTGTTCTGTACAAAACTTTATATGAAAATCCTGTAATCTTAAACTATGTATATTCACTGATGAAGCATTTCAAGACACTTTGTTCTAAAGCGGATACTACCCGAGCCAAAGAAAATGGAAGGATATATGTATACTAGTCTGTAATATAGAGACAGCAGCAGCAGGCTTTAAAATTTTCCCATTAAACTTCCCCTGAGGCCATATGCCATGACATTGCCATACTAACATTGAGCATGGATATGATATATCAGTGTACAAAAAAGTAGCTATGCTTGCATTTCTCTTATTCTTTCAGACTCTTTTTCTTTTAAACAAAAAAACAACAACATTATTTCAGTATCAGTACCCTCGGTACCACGTTCAACACAAAAACGTATTATAAAGCAGCAAAAATGTAATGAACTTTTTTTTAAAAAGAAAAAAAAATGTGAAAGTGAAAGTCTATATTATTTATAATTTATGTGTGTACATACACATTATGTAACCGGCTACTTGGAAGTTAGTTACATTATATATTTTATACGGGTTAGGTTATAACCAAACCTAACCTAACCTAACCTAACCACCATATGGCCATATGATATGGTCTCTTCTTCTCTTCAAAAATCTTACAAGTAAGTCTATTATGCATGTTATTATTTATTCGCATCATTTTCAATAGAGAGGTACTTGGTATGGTACACAACAAGAGCAGAGGCTCAGTATACAAGACACGCTGTTCACAAGATTGCAAGTCTCTCTCTCTCTCTCTCTCTCTCTTCACTTTGTAGATAATAATATTGAAGTGCATTGTCTCTCTCCACTTTGTAGACTTGAGAGAGAAAGCACACAGCCGACTAGTAAATAGCAAGTAGAATGGTAGAATAGAAAGACTGTCATTCTTTTTTTTTCTCCCTTCTTTTCTTGAGTTTAAATACTTCCTGGTGAAATGAAGTGAGTACCACTCATTCACTCTAACTGACTATGTGACTCACTGCAACACTGCTTTGCATGCTTTCCCCTAAACCACTTACTTAACCATTCATTCATTCCACTATTTTCCCTTTTTTTTTATCCAAGTTACTGTGTAATACACAGTGTGTGTATACATCATTATTATTACGTATGTACTTATTACTCTTGAAGATGTTGGTGGGGGTGATGATGATGATGGGGTAAAAAAAGATGTAGTAAAAAGTTTAAGTAGCAAGCAATGTACAAGTTTAAGCAAAGGTATTTTTTGCCTGACGTACTTCATTCCTGGAAGCAGTCTTTCTTACACTTAGTTACTACTTGTTCGCCTTCTTCTCCATCTTGTCTTTAAGATGAAATAGAATCGATAGCATTTTTTAGCAGAAAAAAATGGCATCCTCCACTTTTCTTGGTACTCAATACTCACATCACACACACACACACATCAGTCAGTATAATATATAGTAATTTTACCACAGTTGTGTTTTTCCTCGTCGTATTTTTGGCCCGTTGCTTGTTCTTTAGAAGGAGCAGACGAACGGAAACAAATAAAACTTGGTTTAGAGTCCAAATGCAAGCAACTTAAACTTTTATTTTTTTTGGAGGAGACCAAACCAAGATCATCCCTTATTCGGCCGGAAAATAAAACCGTTCCTTCTGCTTCTCTCTCTCTCTCTCTCTCTCTCTCTCTCTCTCTCTTTCTGTTAAGATATGTAGTCCATTAGTCTGTATTTGTGTGTTCCAACTTTGTATTCCAGGAATGGGAAAAAAATATTGAATGAAGGAAGGCTTAAATTTAAAAGTGAAATTGTACATTATATGTACGTCGTACATAATCCTCGTCCACGTGCACTCTTTGTACCTCATCATGTATGCAGCGACAAGGTTGTTGCATGTAAAACGTACACTGATGACGACGACGACACTTTTACAAGAGCATCAAGAAAATGGCATGTGTGGTTGGTACTGGGTACAGAGTACAGACAGAGACGCAAGAAAAAAAAGGCTTTTGATCTGGTCTAGATGTGTGTCCGTCACACATTCCATTAGACAAAACCTTTGATGTTTTCCCCGACTTTCTAGATCCCCATCATGTATATTATACCGTACGGAATACTACTCTAAACATCGAACATGTGCCAGCTCAACTCTACATCATGAAAATCACCAAGTTATTATGTTTTTAGCGTCGTTTTTTCCCTTGTCACTCGCAACTCACACTGCCTTACTTTGCAAGTCGTGCGTGTGACATTGTGAGACTCACTTATATGTAGCATCAAAAATTGGTAATAAAATTGAATGAGACACGAGAATACTTTTTTTTCTGTTTCAGGGAAGTCTGTTGTGAATGTCGCGAGGTTATCGGGTGGCAGCACTGGTTTCAAGAAATACATGGTTATATTCCCTTTTTTACCTTTTACCAACCTACATACCTGGATGATTGTGAGTGACAAACAAATGTGTTTTGATAGCACTGATTGACGGTTTGTGTAAAATTGTAAGATTTTGTAAAAATAAAAAAGGAGATAGAATTCTGGAATGAACAATTCATCGAATACTTGCCTAGCTATATGTAGTAGTAGGTGGACATGTAATGTACATATCTCTCTTTGTCATAAGTTATGACTCATAACGTAGTTATTTCGTTGGTGTTTGTTTATGTATACACCTGATATACACTTTAAACATTTCACTTTAACATCAGTAATGAATATCGGGTTACATAAAGGAACAAAACAGAAAATTTTAATGATGTTCAATGACGATTATTTAATGAGGTATGTAAGTAGTACATAGGTATCTAAATATACGCACCTATTTACACACACATCTATTCATCTATCTTTGTACATATTTGAGAATCAGCAGAGAGATTGCAAATCCAAGTCAAATACAAAAATAAGTCCATTTTTTATTTAGAACAAGAAAATTTATTCAAATATTCCCCCATTTTTTCGAGAAAATAGTAAGCAAACTATGAGATTTGTTATTTGAAAATCTCGGTATTGACTGACAATGAGAACACACACACTTACTGCACTCATGTAATATGCCAAGCATATATCACGTGGCAAACCACGATCACGGCAGTTAACCACAGAAATTAAGGCCACTGCACAAATAAAAATGCAAATAAATTCGTAATAAACATAGAGAAAAACAAGTCGCTAGTTACATGTAAATTGACTAAATAAATAAATATCCTAATATAAAAACCTGTTTACTCTGTTTAGTGTAGCCTGTTCATGAATATAGCCTAATAGCCTTACAACTTTGTAACCTTCTGTCACCCAATTTATTCTCCAGCAGCAGCAGAAAAAGGCTCAACAGTGGAGAGAAGAAAAAAAATCATATTTATTTGAGATTTTCACCGCGGGCATCCCTCCTTCTTCTCTCGCATTACGACTGTATGTGTGCATTTGAAATGTGTATGTGAGCATGAACCCAGTCATGAGAAATTTTCAGACGCAATTTGTCATCAGCTGCCACCAGGAATATGTTCATACAATAAAATATCTAAAAAAATATAAATATAATAAAATGTAACTACACCACATATTATACATACATACATACGCTCATATTCAACAACTTTTTGAAACAATGGTGCTCACAATTTGCCACATGCTCCTAAAGTCAAAAGTGACTGCCAAAAGAGTATGGCCTGAAAGGGAATGCAATATTTAACTTTCTACACGAACGATTTTCCAATGTAATGACTCCACGGATGCTTTTACTCAAAGTGGAACGAAATAGATGGGAAAGGGCAAAATAAAATGTAAGAGAGCAGATGTAGATAGATATTTTTCCAATGTAATCAACAAGTGCTGCACATTTCGAAGAAAAATGTTTTAAAGCCTAGTGTGTGTGCAAAGAAAAAAAACAACCAACAAAAAAAATCCCCCGCGACAACAAGTGAAAAACTGCAAAGTAAAAGGTCATTTTTAGTTTGACCTAAAAGCTCAGACACACGCACACAACACAATACATAATAATTTTTCTTGTCATTTGCAATGGACAGAAGAAAATTGGAAGAAAAGTCAATCAAGCAACCAACAAGATACACTCCCATATGCCACCGCAAAATCTCTTTCAAAGAGAACCATTTATCTTCCACAAGCGACACAATACTTTCACTTCCCTGTGCTATACATTGACACACACAAGTATTATCACTCTTTACTATATTTTGTAGTGGGGAGTGTGTAGAAGGATATGTCGAAATGGTGTGACCAAATCAAAAATACACACAAACACATTATCAAACTAAAAAAAAGGATGTGTATTTTTCTTGAATGATGGTTCGCTTTTTTGAAGTATCAGACTCTGTTTAAATTTATACCTAAATGAACACACAAACACAGACATAGACAGCAAATCCATATAGGTAAATGGATCAGGGTCTTGACACATTTTGTTGTTGCTATTATTATTATTATTATTTTGGTGGTGTGGTGTAAAGTGGAAAGAAAAGCCAGCACAGAATCACAAAAGCAGACACGAGAAAGAGGAAGCTGATGTGACAAGTGGGTGGAAGATGATAAGCAAAGCACATTTTTACAAAGTTTATCTTCCTTCCTTTCTTTTTTTAAAGCTATGGCTTTGGTGACTGACTTGTCACCAAAACTGTAGTGTTTTGTTGTTGTGTTAGTGTAGCCATATTACTACATAATATTATTACATTACTTTACCCATTCAATACTTTCCTGCTGTGTATGCAATGCAATGTTATGACTTGGTGGTGGACGTGAGCGAAATAATTTATTGAATTCTTTAAAGCTGAAAAAATAATATTTTTTTCTAATATTCCTTTCCAAAGCGACTCAACATTTACTTATTTAAAATATAATAATAAAAAAGTCAAAGGAAAGCTATAAACTGGTTTTTTTTCAGGCAAACGAAGAGAGCATTAGTTTGTCGTAAAAAGAAGCAGAAGTGAGACAGGCTTTCATTCAAAGAAAACCTTATTTTTCTCCACACGTAAAGCTTTGTTTACACAGTACATTAAGAATAAGTTCTGCTAAATTTTTCCTAATAAATGGTTTTTTAAAAGGTGTGGCGTAAATAGAAAGTAAAGTAGGTAATAGTAAAAAAGTGGGTAATTGCCTGTTTGTCATAATCAGTCAATCCTGTTTGCACTTGTACTACTTTTAAATGTACGCATTATTCCGTTACACGTCGTATTACCTGTTATTATAGTTTTTTCAGGATAGGACCAACGTTCGCAAAAATACGAGAATAAATCAACACAAAATAAAAATAACGCTTTTAGTATATCATTTAAAATGACATCTATGCAGGTGCTTAGTTTGGATTGGAAAGTGATACGACTTGTTATTTAAAAATGAGTTGGCACATTTTAACAAATAATACCATTGAGAATTTGTACGTTGGTTCCCATTTAAAATCCCTACTACAATAATAAGATTGGTTCTAAAATTGGAGGAGACAGGAAGAGAAGGAGGACAGAACGTAAAAAAATACTAATACCGAAATGGGTTGATAAACACGTCAAACGGGACAACGTGGGAATGGATAGGGAACGAGCTAGTATAAACTAATAATAATAATATAATCCAGTAAAGAGGATTTATTTAGTCTAGTGAGTCGACCGGCTTATTCGGTATGTTGCTCAACATGTCAATTCAAGAGCCAATGCAGTGTCCATCGAGACCTGCTCTGACTTGGTGAATTTGTGCCATCGCCCATTAAATAAACAAAGTAGTAGAGCTATATATTCGGCACCCATTTGAGTAACTAAGCTGATTCAACTACAAAAAGGAAACAACATCATCATCAGTTCAATTCACACAAATATCTTTTACTCAAGATGATGTGATTAGGTATCGTAGTTTATGCTCTTTGTATCATTTGTACTTTTTTCACTTCCACTCCACTATCTATTCCGTAGAGTATTTGATGTAATGGATAAATGGATGCATGATAGAGAGGAAGGGATGCGTAAGTAGAGTATGAAGAAAAGATGTCAAAATATTATGCATGACACATTTTTCAAAATATAAATTATCAATTTTATTCTACAGCGTTGGCTGTTTCATGATTTTGTCCGTTCTGTTCGTTCGTCTTTTACTTGCTATAAATTTGAATTGGAGCACCTCTACGATTGAAACACTTGAGTAAATATATTTTGGTTTGAAGCCCGAATTGAAGGGACATTTAACAAGGAAATTTTTATTGGTACATAAATACATCTAACTGTGTATGTCCCTTTATCAAATGGTAGTACCAAGTCAGCTTACGCTGTTTCAATACTCCGGTTGTGCCGATATAAATACGTTAAATTATTATGACTTATTATTGAATGTTGGGATGTGTAAATGGGTAGGTATATAAGTACACACAACCCAACCCATGTGGAAATCACAGTCATATTCATATGCACCAAAGTGTGTATGTCTTTTTTACTTGAGTAGTGACCTGATTTTACATTTTAAAAATAGTTCAGAATCAGCAGCGGAGGCACAAGCGCGGAAGATAATTATAAACTTTGTTTTATTCTAGATATCAGCATACAAACAAAAACAAATAATGCCATTACACTACGCGTAGGTTGGCACAATAAGTACGCCTACAAAAACAGCAATTGATATTGGGTGTCATAAATATATACCAAAACTTTTGTTTTTTTTCAGACAGCTTGCAATCCACATGACTTGAAATATGTATTTTTATAGAATAGAATAGAAATAGAATAATTTTGATAAATAAATAATTCTCATATTACCCCCGGAAAAACCCTGAAAGTTTAGTAAAGTATTTTGTTGCATTATTTTCTTTTTCTTCTTCTTGAGACCTCTTTCGATAAATACAATTTACAACTAATTTTCAACTATGTAATTCAAAGTAGATAACTTTATTTTTGCCTAGTGATTTGAAAAAGTGATGATGATAATAGAAAGAGTATTGACAAAACAAGTAAATAAAATGTATAAGATGGGGATATACAAACAGAGTTTTTTTATCCGTTTGAAGGGAATTTGGTGTTGTTGGCGGTGGGAAAGACGTCCAATTTTCTGGTTGAATACAATTTATTTATGGAGAGTTCACAATCAGCTTGTAAACTAGAATTTAAGTGTGTATTCATTTCACTCACAATCCAATTCACCACACACACCACAAGTACTTTAGCGATCGTTCAACCAATTGAATAGTAGTATAGTAGTCTGTGAGTTTCTCACACAATCTTTTGTGAGTAAATATGACTTGCAAGTTTCCAAATTTATTTTATTTTCCCCCGAAAGTTCGTCAATCCAATCTTATTTTCCAAGTAGACATTATACATTCTTCTTCTTCTCATTCTCCTTTTAGAATACCAAATATTTATGTACAAAAATATATATGTATTTACATTGCTCTCATTTATCTGTCCGTACGCTGCTAAACCACATCTTCATAGTTTACTTCCTTCTCCTCCTTCGCCTCCTGCATCTCTATTCTACTTTCGTTTTGTTAAAAGATGCGTTCTGTTCCACTTTGGCCTTCCAAAAATATTAGCATATAAAAATAACTTGTATTTACACAAGCCGATTAGTTCCCCTTCTTTCTTGTGTGCATAGTTCACAACGTGCATAACGTCAGCGCACCATCAACAAATCATTACAAATTGGATGCAATATTTATATACATATTTTTAAGTGCATTCACTCGAGCCTCAATAAAATTTGGGAGGCATGCATATAGTATGGTTACACATGATGATGCGAGGATATTGTGCAAGTTTCTGGCAACATCATTTATAACTTTGAAAACTGATAGTATTTCTTGTTGAGGAGGTGTTGAAAATAAAGTAAATAGTTTGGCTGACTTCTAGTTGTTGTTGTAAAATGTTGAGCGCTTGCTTGGACAGTTGAGATGAGTCGGTATACTTTTAGCCTAATTGCTCTATATAAACTGCCAATATATACCTAATTAATTACCTAATTAGAAGTGCACAATTAAATGCACAATTATTTGTAAATGCGTTATATGGCAAAGTCAAAGTTGTTGTACAAATATTCTCAATTTGGTGTTTTGATCATGTAAATATTTATATTGCTCATCGAAAATAGGTTGTTGTTGTTGTTGTTGTTGTTGAATAATGGGATTAAATATATCCACATATGTTGGGTTTGTTTATGGTGGCATCAATCGACCTTGCTGTTGTTGACACCTTCCATAGATATATGAATGAGAATTTTGGCTCCAAAATTATTTATGAATAAATTATGACAAGTCTCTTGGAAATAGTAAAATAATAACTTTAGATAGTGTGCACACACGTACTGTAGCAATCATTATTATTGTAATATCATTATTACCTTCTACCCTTTTCTCAACTACTTTGTCTGGAGACGACTGGCGATATTACATAATCATTTCAATAACACACACTCTCAGAAAAACAAGACAAGAGTCAAGCCGACTCGAATGTCAATTTAGTAAATAACGACGACGATGATACTTGATGGTGGCTATAATAACAGTAATTTTAGTATCAAACACTTCATCCTCCCCCTACACCCCTTTACCCCCCCCCCTCTTTCCCTCTATTTTGTTTACAAAAGTTTGGGTGGGAACCAGTCAAAATATTTTACAATTGACTATCTCTCTTCCTTGGTTATTCCAGATAAATGCTGAAATGGTGACAATGGGAAAAGGAAGAGTCATATAATATTTTTTTAGCCATACCTTCCTTTCTCTGCTGGAGACACATATTATAATGTATACCTGCACATGTATTGGAACAGACAAGCGTGTATTTATGACTGGCATACCTAATAATAATGAGTAATAATAATCACAATTTAGACAACAGCAGCAGCACCAAAAATAAGTTTTTCCCGTTGTATTTTGCCTACCAATTTGACAAACCTGAAACGGTCCAGTCACAAGGTCCAGGTTGATAGACCCCCGCAAAAAAATGACAAAAATTGGCATATTGGCATCATCGTCCCAGCTGGAGTTAATACATAGAGAAAAATCTAGAACTGCTAGTTAGTTTGCAGTTGCATATATTGCTTATTTATTACTCTCTTTTTTCAGAATCGTTACCATATTGACTTGTATCCATACGACCCCGTAACTCAAGACAGGCCACGCCATAAAAACACAACAACAACAACAACAAACTCTCTGCTTTTCTCTTTGGTTTTCACGATACTATTTTTTATTGATTGTCAAGTGTACATTCAGTTCGTTTGCATTCGTTCTTAGAGTGTGGTGCTTGTTGGTATGGCTGGGTGACTTTCCTCCCTCTATGCAAATAAATAATAATATGACTTGTCTGACTGATTCTGATTGTGAGTGAAAGCCATGGAGAAAGGTAAAAAAGAATGGAGAACTACATTTTTATTTTTTATTTCAGCTACGCCAACTAAATATCTTATTTTTTCCACATTTCCTTCCTCACTACAACATGCTGGACTAACTTGACTGCACATACAAGTATATTTTATCAGGAATTTATCACTTGAATAGCAAAAAAGAGGGAAAGAGATGAAGGGCAAAATTGGTTTGTGGCGATAGTGGTATGTATTATTATTGGCGGTTGTTGGTGGTACTATGATACTATATGCTGAATGTGAATGAAGGACGATAGGCTAATAATAAATAGAAAAGGTTAGACAGCTCTCCCCACACAAAGACACACACACACACATTTACACGCGGCATGCATCATGTTTATTACGTTGAGTAAGTTATGTTCGCCCGGTTCATTTTTATTAGTCTTTAAAAAAATATGGTGTAGGTAGGTATTAACGTACTACTTTGATGAAATTGGGCGCACTCGGCACTTCGACTTACCATCTTCTTCGCCTCCTTTCTCTCTATCGTTGTATTAGATTATCGACTTTGTGCTGATGAACTGAACTAAAACCTCATTTTTATGTACGACTTGACTTGATTTGATTGACTTGTTCAACAAATAAGGTTTTAAATATTTTTTTTACAAAAACCATTTCCCCATTTATTGTTATTACAAAAAAGAAATATTATTACATACGAAAAAAATTGGGATTTACTGACTGATATACAAAATGATGCATAAAAATACCATATTATACATTGTTTTTCTCGGCTTTTAAAATGAACACATTTTATGTATATAGGCCTACATGAGTTATCCGGGTTTTTTCCAGACTGTTGTCTATGCCGGATTTTTTTACATTTCTTCCCCATGCCTCTCTCTGTGCTGTGTGCAGAAAAAAAATGTTATGATTTTATTATCATACAAATAGCAGGCATTACATGCATCAATGCCTCTTCCACTTCACAGCAGTCCACACCTATCAGCCAAAACCCGATAAAAGCCAAAAACTGCTGTAGTGTGGGAATTTATATTTTTTTTTTTTGCTTTTTCGTTAGAACTCTATACCAAATGCCACTACAAACATTAAATAATAATAGTAATAGTAGTAATGTGTTTTTTTGTATGTTATATTTCTGAATAAAAAAAGCTATAACATAATAAAATTTTTATACCACATGTTTCCCATTTTCTCGACTAAAAGGCGTGAAAAATTATCCAAGTGCAAAAAGCGTAACACCAGAAAGAGACCATCATATTATTTTGTGTGTTTGGATCTAAATAAATGATATTATGTCTTTTATTATTATTATTATTATTATTATTAAAGTTATCACAAGTATTATGCTTGCTTGCACTGTACTTGTCATTTATGCTCTGATGACTGTCAGTTGGGGGAAAATTTTTAAAGGGAATTTAAATGGTTTACAGTGAAAAACCGGAAAGATAAGCAAGTTTGGACTGAAGGATACAAAATAAAATAATTGACAAGGTGTAGAAAACACATTGTAAACAAACTATAAGACCATATAATGTTATCCATGCACTTATTTATGCCATTAATGCCATTATTATATGAAATAGTAAATATATCGATAAAAACCTCTACTCCTCTCCTCTCGGTTTGTCATTATACTTAGCTTTCATACATGTGCCTATTTTCATTTTATGACAAGAATGTAAATTGAAACGGGAGAAGTAGTAATAATATGAAATAAAAATATATGACAACGACAGCAATGTAGTAGCTCACATAATCATTATTATACGCAGAAACAGCGTTAGAAGGAAGTGAAATTTATACGGTGAAAGTAATACATGAATATATTATACTGTGCATAGTACATTCTACCTATTTAAAGTTTCATGCGAATCCATCATGTAACAGTGCATTCGGAAAAGCCAAGGAAAGTAAAGACTTTTAGTATTATTATTAGTTCTGTCATTGTGCTCATGAAAACATGTAAAAATGTAAGAATATCAACAAATGACATTTGAATACGCCAATGAATAAAGAGAGAGAGAGATAGAGGAATGGAGTCATTCACTGTCTTACAGATTTTTGCGAAAGTCATTGCTTGTTTGAAGGACAAGCATATTATATCTTTAAGCACACTAAGCATCTGTTGGGGTACGGGTACGCATAAAATATTAGAGTTAGAGGCTCAGTGGGTACCAACCTGCTAGGTTTATCATGTTTTTGTACTTTTCATATTAAATACTGCCCAAATTTGTTAACTCGCTTGGATCTTGGGTTTTTGTTTCCTCATGTTACCCGTCTGAACATTTTTTTTACATCCCTAACCTCCACCTCGGAATTCCTAGTTCTTTTTTTATCAGTGAATCCACTGCATTATTAAAGAAAAGGTTTGGTATGTATGGGATACCATGGCGCAGCACATGACTTTTTATAAAGTCTTGCAGAAGAGAAGTGTAGTATTATTGGGCAATGACATTGTGTCCACGTCCAGCAAGAATGCATAATATATTTCTAGCATTTGCACGAACAATCCAATATAGTAATCTCTTTTTTCATAACGAATAATACATGATGTGTACAAAAAGCATGTGAAATGAAATGAACAAAAGAACAACTTTTCTAAATAAGACTCACTGTTCACTCACATTTCATTACAATATTATCCAATATACTTTCTCTCTGCTTCTCTTTTTGAATATACACACAACTATTTCATGGGTTACATGGGCAACAGAGATAAGGGCAGTTGTAACGAGTGTCTTGGAAAACGTAGTAAGGAAGTAGCGAATAAACTATATGTAAATACATATGCAGCTTTTTTCTCATCATGTCTGTCAGTTAACTTAGCATCCGGTTTAAAAAAAATGTTAAGTTTAAGCTTAGCTTGCTTCCTAACAGGGGATGTCCCTCAGGGGATCAGGTTTGCATTTCTATCATACCTAATTTATCTAAAGACGACAGACACTAACTGCAATCACATGAAGGAGTTGAATAATCCCGCTACTTACTCTTAATACTAATAGTTAATGATGATGTCTTGTTGCAAGTTGTTGGGAAGCATCTCTCAATTCGATACGTTCCGTTGTTAGTGAGGATACATATTATTGCAAAGTTATTATTATTGTATTTCTTGAGGAGTGCGTCACGTTTTATTTTCTCTTCTTCTTCTTCTTCTTCTGACGATGATGGTGAATCGTGCTCCTCACAAGTAGACTAACACACATATTTATTAGCACATTAGTTAGTAGGAAATCCATAAGCAAGGACAGAGGAGAAGTTACGTTAAAAGTTGGCATGCTCAGGAAAATTTAATAAAATTCGGAATTAAGTGAATCAAGCACATCAGCGGCAGCAGCGGCACAACCACCGTAACACACAGTACGGTAAATAAGGTGTAATAGTATTCCCAGTACTCCCTGGTCACAATAAAAAGGGAAGAGGTAAATGAGTGTATTTATGTATGTAGGTATGTATATGGATTTTTTTTCGAGATGAAAATAATAACGTTAATATAGTTTGTCGTCTGCAACGACAACGTAATGAATGACACAACGGAAACTAGAAGACAGAATGGATGATAGAGGAAGGTAGAAAGCTGGTTGGTTGGAATGAATAGAAGGTAGGTAGTAACTTTGTTTTTTCCTTCTTCTTTTGGTCTATATTATGTATGTCCGCCTATCTTTCTAAAATAAAAGTATATTACCATTTATTGCACTGGTGGTGGTGTAGTTGAGTTCCTTCCAGTTCTTCTTAGGAAAGCTGGATTGGATTAACTGACTTGACTATTGACAAGAGACAGAGAAAAGTCCAAGTCAAAGAAAAGAAAAGAAGGGATACGGACAGATAGATAGCCAAACGTCTGATTCTAATGGTAATGATAATGATTATGTGATCCATCTGGACGTACGTAAGTAAATTGCTTTGCATGATGGGCGATGGAGATGTGGCAGTAGAAAATCCATTTCATTTTGTAACCTTTTTTGTTCTCTTTTGGAGAAAGAAGGAAAGGAAGAGGCAGCAATTGAAAGGTAAGTGTTTTTGTCCACTGGAAATTTCCACAGGTGGACAAAATGCAAACCTACGTAACAGTTTAAATGTATACATGGAAATATACATATTTAAAATATGGGCTTTTATTTGGTAACAAGAGGAAACAATAGTGCTTTTTAGTTTATTTTTAGTGAAATAATTTTGATTGTTTATTTTTGTCAATACCCCAGGAGTACGAGGTATTTACCAACGTACTATTTTCGACGTGGGTAGAATCTCATTATTATTATAATGGAATCAGATATATATTAGAATTGTACAGCCATTCGTCTAAAATGACAGCTTGGATTTACCTGTTCAAAAGATTTTCTGTATTTTAGTGGGGGCGAGGAATGTTTGTGTTATTTTGGTAGTGATGCGAATGCCTCTCCCAATCCTATATCTCCTTATTTTCAGTTTTTATGACCTCATTATTTTCTCACCAGCACCTTGCTCAAACGCAAGTAATATTTTACTGTTACCCATGTTATTATAAAAAGATGAAAAGAAAGAGAAATGAAGGGGGCGGTAGAAAATTCTTTAAGTTTTGGTTAAATTTCTACGTAAACTCTCATCTCAGATTTCAATGCAAAATGTTCTATTTTTTTCTCTTGAGCTTGATCTCTGGCTTATCCTTCGTTTTTCAAAGAACAGTTAGTAGAACAAAAGCAAGTCAAATAATGACGACGATGAAAGTGGCCAATGGTCGGTCGTTGAGTACTTCCATGCTTCATATATTTGTTCACATTTTATATTGCTGCTACATATACAGTGCAGCAACTAGTATATACTTATCTGGTGTCTGGTAGTCTTTTGTGAATGTTATGATTATGATGATGTTGATGCGGATAATGATAATATGATATTATTATGATACTCAACACTCTCACCATCACCATCATCAGAGACTACACACAGCCATCTGTAAAACAGAGGAGTGAAAAATATAGTGTGCAGAGAAGTGAAGTTGGATGATTTACAAGTTGAAAGGATATGGGATCCTCCACCACTGCATACTACACAGTAGCAAACCAACCGACCTTGCAACTAGCCCAACGACAACAAAATGATGATCATGTCATGTCCAACATAACGTGCTTGTGGATTTATGTAGTTTGCTTTTCTAATAATAAAACAAGGAGCTTTTCACCTTTACCTTCACCCGTTCATATACAGTATTTCTTCTCTATTATTGCCTTCATTATAATGGCACCTCGTTTTTATTGCCACTTCTTGTCCCGCCCTACGTTTTCCAACGTTATTTTGCCTCGTTATTGTTGCACCTCACATTATTGCCTTCTAAATAATTGCCTTCAGAAAAATTCACGCTCGTACTTTGTTTACATCTCTTATAATTGCATATCTAAAAATATGATCTGC
>JAITYZ010004184.1:0-16857 GCA_027744595.1 Paronellides praefectus | reverse complement strand
ATATCGGCAAGTATGAAGTATGAAATTCACCTGGAGTTTGCATGCTCATGCTCAAGTCAAGAATCAACTAATGAGGAGTTTATTTAATAAATGTATACCTATCTATTCATTTGTGAAATGAATAGCATTTTTCTATGAATGGATGGATTGCGTGCACGTTACAAAACCATTGTTGTCTCATCTTCGTCTTTTTTTTTGTTGTAGCATGACAGCTAATGTTGCTGGATACAATCAAAACCGGTGGGTTTTAGTTGCTATTGTTTCAAGCTTGGGAACATAAAAGTCATGATATTAAAAAAAGTATCAATGATGAGTAACATGAACCAATGAGCGAATAATGTCAGCAGCAGCTTTACAGGTGAACTTTGAAAAGAGCAAACAGTTTACATTTTTTTTTAAATTTACGTAACAGACCGACCTCGACCTTACCAGATGAACATTATCATCTTGATCATCACTGTTTGCAGTAGTTTGCACACTTGACTTGCAAAAAGAACATCCACCTCCACACCAGCAGTCATCATCACCTCAGCAATAGTCGTTTTTATGTCTGAGTTTGACACGTGGAAGTAATTAACAATAAGTGAATGGCTCGCAAAAAAGAAGATTATTGCTCGAATATTACCATAATTACCACTACAACAATTATACTATTTCTACTTTGTGTGCAGTCCAGTTTAAACTCATTAAAATTTATACCATCATTCTTTTCCCCTAAATCTCTACTCTTCCTTCATCTCCATCTTAACAAAACATACAATACAATCCTATTATTATACATCTATTGCAGCATTTCTGAATTGCCCATTTTAATTTTTTCCAATTAAATAAGAAAAAAAATGATATTTTTACAGCAAATAACACATACAACATCTTCAGTTGTTAATCCTTCCCGTTTTTCTTACAATTTTCTTATATATTATTCTTTTGTTTGTCTAATAGTATGTTGCAGATTTAGTAAATGAAAGTAATTTGCCAGTCCAAGCTCTACTGATTTTCAATGAGTAATGAACTTTGAGTAGTGTGTGTAGTATAAATATATGTTTAGCAGTGGGAGCAGAGGTCAATTTTTTGGCGGATTATTAGCTACCTGATGATTCTTTCAAAGCTTTACTTTATTATACAAATAGGTGGAACAATTTGCACCATGGTTGAGCTTCGTTGGATGTTAAAAATATATACTCTTTTAGAGAAAAATAGACAATTATAGAAAAGGAAACTCAAGTTGATAGGGAATTCACTCAAGCACGGAATTTTTTTAGGGGATTACATAAAAATCCAGTGGCTTCATGATGGGTTGTTATAATATTACATTTCTGTGTGTGACCATTTTATACAATTATTTTTGCTCCTGCATCAACAATTTCCCCACATGAGCAAGAATAGGCGTGTTGAGCGTCTGTCTGCTGCTGGCATGTCCTAAAATAATAGCGAAATGAATCGGGTTATTGTTTTGTGTTGTTGGCTATTCTTAGCAAAAAGTCAATAGGTAGTAAAGTACTTATTTTGATTGATTCAAAAAATTATCTCGTCTCTTGGTGTACATTGCATTGGTGGTAGACAGTCGTCAGCAAAGCATACGGAATAAACATTTCTGCTGAAATTCGTACATAACTAATTAAATTATTATTATATATTTCATAATCAACACACAACAACACAGAACATTGCACTGCAAAGTTGCATACATTTTTTTGTATAGGAATAGGAGGTGGTAGAGAAGCATTTATGCATTGTTGAACAAAGAACTGTTGTTTATTGACTGAAAAGCATAATAATAATAATAATAATAATAATAATCAGTTTGTTAGTCATTCCGTGTGTACTGGTTTTGTTGTATGGTCTCTGTTGTTCTGTATTTCCAGTTTAGTAGGGTGGTAGCCATACTGCTAGCCATAGTTCATAATATGAATTTCAATAATATGATTTTATGGTAAACACACTTAAATGAACAATTGGATAATTATTATGTGTTTAGGTGGAAATATAGAATATGCAACTTGCAATCTCGACGATTCTACTGAACCGCGTACTGCAAAAGAGAGAGAGAAGAGATAAAATGAGAAGTGATGAAGAAGAGGCTACAACAACTTTATTTACTTGTTAACATTCAGAGAAGAAGATAAGGTTGCGTGCATGCATGCTTGCACACTGTGCAATGCACAGAGGAGACTACGTTCAGTTACTCGCCAGTCGAGTCGCACCAGCAGCAGCAGAGAGCAGAGTGTCGACTGAGAGTTGATTTTTCGTTAGTGTTTATGTGTACTTTTGCTTCCCCATCATATCATTATGCCAACAACAACCCTTTTCCTTCACACGACTTGACTTGGACTTTTAGAAATTGTGACTTACATTTGCACTAGCTCATTCAGTCGGTGCATGGAAGCACAGGATGTAACATCTATAGAATCAGTGCGATGCGGAGATCTTTTAGGAAAATTTGTTGTACTTTTTCCTTCTTTGATCATAACTCAAAACAAAATATATATAATAGGTATATATATTTATTTATACTATATTCTCTTTCGCCACCACTTACTTTGTAAGTGGCACTTGTCTTTCATATTCAAGTTCATCCTGAGTAAAACCCATCATCTTCATACTTATCATTAAAGAATCTTGAAACTTTTTCCAGAAAAGATTGTATATACCTACCTACCTACCTACCATCATTCAGCGTCAAAGTCAGTGTATTCGTAGTTTGATTTCCTTTGTGCAAATAATAAGCGAACCTCGGGTTATTCAAAGACTACTCTTAAACAAAATCGCAAGTTTTCTTCATGCTAAGCTCCTAGAGCTCCAAAGTTTACAAAAGGTCTTGTTTAATTGAACAATTAAAAAATCTTTTAGTAATATACTCGCGGTTGAAGACATATTATCACCGCTTAAGAACCTAAAAGTATAGCGGATGAATACGTTAAAAAGAACTAAAGCCAATTTCAACTTGTGTGATTAATTATCGTGTCATCATCCTCCTCTTACGGGTGATCTCTTTGTTGTGACAATGATTGTCTGATGATTATCGCCGTGTTGTCAATGTGAACAAGCTGTAGTGCGTGCCGTGTGCTTGAGCGAAAACTTATAACAACCCCACTTTGACTATTCATGGTACCGCTGCACTGGAAGGATTTTTTTTCTTTTCATGCGTTGTGTTCAGAGTTCAGACCAAACAAACATGAGATACATGACCATGATTGTGGGCTTCTTGAGAACATGTGTCGCGGTGGATGACTGATCTAATTTGATACGACTTTACTGACTAATATTTTTTTTCTTCATTGAATGGATCAAAGGAACCGGTTCCTGAAAGAAAAGTCATATCACTGCAGCAGATGCGGAGAGGGAGAGAGTGATCAATACCAGACTGTTTTTTCTCTCCAGAAGATCAACTCTGTCAAGTTTTCTAATACATACATACATACTGTCAGGTATAGATATGTCTAAGTTCATTCACACTAGTGACCTGTGTGTACTATTTAAAAAAAATGTACATTAGTTTTTTGTTGTGACTACTTATTTCAAAACAATATAAAATCAAAATGTGTAGCAGAAAAAATGTTCCGGTTTGCTTGTCATCAGGATGATGATGTCCGGCATGATTTTCTTGTAACATATTCAATCTGGCACTAGAAGAAGCTCAGCATATAAAAAGCGGCATCTTTTCTTCTTCTTTCTTCGGTACAAATCTAAATACTACGTTGGATTCTACTTCTCCTTATGTACATCTAAACAATTTGTGGTGGTAAGCACATAAATCTTTTGAAATGCTCTTGTTTTGCTTATCTGATAGCTTTGTAAAAAAATGTAATAACAGGTTTTCATGGCATGTTGGAATTTTCCATTAATGTTTAATTTAAAAATAAAAATGATAATTATATTCTTTAAATAGTAAATTCATCCATAAAATAATTTTTAAATACCTCAAAGAGTCTTCACGAAGCATAGCAGATTTTTATTTTTATCATTTCAAAAACAATCATTTCCAGCTGTAAAGTGAGGTGTACTGAAATATTTTCTGTGGAAAATCCAAGGTGCGGTGATCTGTTACTACAAAGCTTAATCATACTTTTAAGTTTTAAAATATTCTTTTTACTAAAAAAATAACTTGTTGATATGATGAAATAATATGTTTAGTATCTACCTCGGGCAAAATTAAGTAATTATCGGCGCCCTCCTCAAGTCCTCAACATGTTAATAGTAGCCCAGCAGCAGTTCATGTTAATTTTTGAGTTGAGACCAAAGAAAAACATGCGAATTACCGACCTATTTAATGTAACATACTTATTACCTCTCTACAATGAATTCAGTCATTCAAGCAATCTTTACGTTTGTGAGCAATCGTCATCGTCGTAATAAACATTTTTTTTGGTTAGCTTAAACAAAAGACTGGCATGACATGACATGATGATGGAATTTTACAAATCCCAAAAATGCATTTAATACTGAATGGTACTTGACTATCAGCGTCACAGCCCAATTCAGTACTTCTTTATTCCTCACTGACCACAGCTTGTCAGCAGCCGCATTTTTAGCTGTTGATCAACGAAGTGAACTACAATGCATATGAATACTAAACTAATAGTAATAAGACGATGATATACTATTTCATTTTGGATTCAATTCATATTTTACTTACAAGGGAACTAATGGAATGAGTCATTAGATATTGAATTAAAAATAACACAATTATATACAGTTTTTCATGTAGTTTCAGAAAATCATAACCATTTTCCCAAATGCGATGATATAGAGGAGCCGACAGTTGTCTCTTTTACGCAAACGCAGTCGGCGACAGCCTTCCCAAACTCAACAACTGTCAACTTTTCTGCAAAATATTAGAGCTGAATTGGATTTTACAAAATAAAATTAAAAAAAGTTATTCTGTCTCACCGATCTTCTTTAAAGTATAATTATGTACAACTCAAAATATAACAGCAACATTCAGTGCATCTTTAATGTACCCGTTTCCATTTTTGAAAATTTATGCAAAGCAATCTAATAATTTGCAAATTTTTTGCAGACAGCTCGACAATACCTATAGCTTATAGGCTATAACGTTCATATAAAACAGTCTAATGCACAATTTGTCTGTCAATGTATTGCAAATATTTGGATTAAACTGCGCTGAATAATCACGGTTTTAAAATAATTTATCATTTTTTATTTTGACCTGAAATATACGGATATTATTCTGGGATTAAGATGCATACAGCAGGATGCTGTTCTCTTCCATAGGCAGACAAGCAGAAACCAAAGCCCGTTAGCTCCTCTAGGCCTGACCATTTGGGAAAGTGATTGCTATTTTCTTAAACTACATGAAAAACTGTACATAATCGTGTTATACCTTATACAATATCAAATGACTCATTCCATTAGTTCCCTTGTTAGGTATTCTCTAAAAAATCACGTGACTTCCAAAGTACTAAAATTGATGCGACGATACAATCAAGGCACAATCCAAGAAATTATTCCTTGTGTCCAGTCTAATATTTATATAAGTACAATATATTAAATATATTTTACAATTTACAACTATATCTGTCTAAGTAGTCTTCAAATTTTAAAAAGTTTTCATTATGGAATCTTCCACTCGGGATTCTGAAATATTCCTTGTTTAGTTAAGGCGTGCTTGAATTATTTTAACCATTTGAACAAGTCCAACTACATAACATTTTTTGACCACAGGCAATTACATTTTTGGTTACTTCTTTACAACCGGTCATCCATCATCGTGTTTTTTTGTGTTTTGCATATCATGCTACAATACAGGTGGATTTTTTTAAACTATTTTTTTCTTGGCTCTTTGTACATGAGTAATGTTAGTGGTCATGAATCATAATGGTATCATTTTATCATCATGTACAAAAGAAAATTACACGTTCTGATTTTGTTGCGCCTACCACGTCACATGGGAAGCTGTAAATACAAACGAAAAAAAAAAAGAAATTGAAATTAACCACAATATTGACCTCACGACTGGTAGATCTGATCAGCGTAGATACAATTGTAAAAATGAATAATACATTCTTAATTCAGTGGCGTCTGGCTACGTGCCCAGCGCCCAGCGCTGCCATCGAATATTTTCTGCTGACGGTACCACAGTCCCAACCCAACATCATCACTGGAAATATAAGGGAAAATTACAGGACTAAATGATTCTTGTTACACTTAACCTTGTAGCATGACAAGTGCAGTGCACTAATGCTGTCTGCTGTCAGTTGAATAGCATATACTAGACTGGATTACACACATTAAATCAAACCCTGTCTGGTTCCCGATTCGGATTTCATGACTCTCATGCGTAAAATATTTTTAATATTTAGGCTTTTTTTTGCCAAGACTTCTTCAAATCTAGAAGCCCATCCGGTTGCATTGAACCTAGACTGATATTTCCATCTCGATGAATTAGAAAATACACACTTTACAAAAATGTCAATGTTTTAAAATGTTTTGAAAAATCTTAAAAACGGCACTATTCAGAAAAGCAAAAAATGTATAGTATAAAAAGTATGTATATAGGCTTCATACCCTCACATATCATCATCACCACGACACTTGACATGTTTGACTTTTAAAACTTCAAAAAATGTCAAACATTTTGTTACTCTGTATATTTCAAACATTAATAAAAAATGTGATCATTGCTATCATCATCTTTTTCTTCTTCGGTACTTCTTTTTATAAGGAATGTCATGATTTATTGAAACCTTGTTTCTCTCATAAATTTCCCACTTGAATCTTGCTCTGTTATAGCTAGACCGTACTATTTCCTGCTTCTCATGTAATGTCATGCACACTTTGTACACACAGTTGTTCGATTGTGTTAATTTAAGTCAAAAAGAAGAGAAGCAGATAATATTATTTTATGTTGTTATATGGGCTAGTTGAAAAGGTTGAGAAAGACATCAACATACTTAAAAGTATATGTCCTCCTACTTTCATGATAATATGGGGAAACTGAATACGCTTTGTGTTTATTTTGGAGAAAATCATAGGAAAAACGACATGAGCAAACGAGAGAGTGATTTTCTCCCTAAAAAGTTGTTCAACAAAAGCTGAAGTCACAAGGAGTCAACCTGATTTAAAGGAAAAACTCATATTTTCCCATTTACCATCAATATGTCTTTTCGTTTTATTTGGTTTTGCTGCTACTGCTACTAATATTTTTGCTATTATTATACGGAAAGAATGAAGATAAGAATAGATCAGTGATGATCATGATAAGACGAAGAAATTGAAATGTATGAAATAAAAGAAATCCTTGATTTCATCCCATCCCCATCATTATTATCAATATATAATGTGCAATAATAAGTTTAAAAAAAAGTATACATCTCTGACCGACATGTCAGTGGGAGGAGATTTGTTTATCAAGTTATTAGTATTGAATGAGTTTGTATAAAATGTGAAATATTGAGCGAGAGTGAATGTGGAGTGTTTGTGTAGGAAAAAAGGATGCTGCGTCACATTCCCGTCTATAAACCTCTAGTGTTTTTCTTCAGCTAAGCTTCCGACTTTAGTAGCACACAAAATTTATTCATTTCAACTTAGACGAAGAGTGGAGGAGGGAGGGAAATGGAGATAAAGTTTCACGAGAGGAGTTTTTAAATGTCATATGTACGTATAAATATAAAAATAATAGTATAATAATTCTTTACTTCAAGAATAAAGTTCAAGCGAGCAAAAAATGGAGGCAAAAATTATTACACCTACTTATTGCATGTTATTATTATGCTTTAGCTTGAAATGGATAAAAGTATTCATCTGAAAAATAAGTTTATAGCTTCATATTGATAGGATAGAATTGGATATTAGTAATTTGCTATGATTTTTGTTATTATCGATGAATTTTCCAAAAAAAGAGAGAAGATTGTCTGCGCGTAAAGAAAAGTCATTTTCTTTTTCACTTTGTTCCACTGATTTTCATTTTCATTATCAAGTTGTTATGCCTTTCACAAAGTTACGATTTATTAAATAAATTATGAAAACATAAGGTTAGCTAATTCTATGTTGTAGTATGTGTGTCCCCATTTTGGCAAAAATCGGTAAATGGATGGTTATACAACAACCGGTAACCGGTATTACAAATATATATATATATTTATGCTATATATCCTTTTTGATCACTGTAATATCTACTTGCAGCACATAATGTTAGCATAAAATATATTAATTTCGTCAGCGTTAAAGTAATACGGGAATTGCAATACAATTTGAGCAAGTGCTTCATACCTTTGCGTTATTTCATGTTGATGACGAATGACACTATCCTACATAATCGATGTAAGAATGATATTAAAAGTTATTTTTAGTAGTTTCAAATGTAGGTGGGTACTCATTAAAAGTTTTACAATTATTGTGAGAATAAAACTTATAAACTCAGATATGATATATGATGGATATGCATGTATTTAAAGTTAATGGAACGCCTCCGTGATTTTCAGCATTGCTTTTGGGACATGATAAATGGAATCTCTTTGAAACACGTTCTAGGCACGTGCCATCTTTCAGTAATTTATCCGAATCGATTTATTGGGATAATAATAATAGTCATTGAAAAAAACCTTAATCTGATTTAGTATAAAAACAAAATACATATACAAATAGACATATATACTATGTCTGTACAGGGGTATGTTTAATAAGTTTATACTTGGTTTATTGAACTTTTTTGGTGAAACAAGTGCACTGCTAACTTTGGTATTCAACCCATTCTGTTGAAAATTCAAAATACTTGCGAGTATCAAAATTTTGAGTTTTTGAAATGATGAATTAATGTGTTGACTATCGATGAAATATTACCATGAAACCCCATTTCAAAATAATTAATAATACTCTTATTATACAATAATTCAGCTTAAGAAAATATCGGTTTTATTGAAAGTAATCTTGCATTGCAATCATTTCAGCTGGTCGCAATTTGTCTTTAGTTTTAAATGTATTTTTCTGACTTTCACGCACACAAGTAAGAGGCACGAACTTTTGATTTAAAGATTTATAAATACTTTAAGAATTTGTGCTATGCTTTATGCTTTTTGAATATCCATCGTGCTAAAAAAACTGTTTACTTTTTGCAACTTACTTGAATCATCACATGTCACATGCCAGATTATAAGAATCCTCTGACGTATTATCATTTCTTGCTACTTATTTCTTTCCCCTGTTCAGTTCAATGTATTTATATCTTTGAGTACATTGCTTGTCAAGTTGTCAACAAAACCATTTGATAAATATATTTTACAAAACTTTCAAAATCGTTTCTGAAGATACGAAAAAAATATTTTTATAGGTGTAAAACGGTACGTCCTAATTTATAATCTATTTTTGGGGTCAATGTATGATTAACTCCCAATTATAATACAAATCATCTGTAATTATTACTATTCATAAACGTTTACGGTTGTTAGTTGTTAATTTTATGTGCAATAATACACGTAATAAAAATATTAGATGTTTTTAACGACCCACTTGACATTTTAAAATTGTTAATGCAAAAAAAAATTGCAAAAAGAAAACAAACCTTACATCCTCTTTGTTTGCATAGGATTTCGTGTTTGCTTTAAATTGCCGATATATTTTATATCTAAAAACGTATCTTTTTTATCACAAGAAAATACGGCTGCATAACATAAATATACATACAAATAATAACTTCCTACTGGCATCATATTATTGGCGGATTTCACTAGAAGCAGATTAGTTTCCGTGTATTTTTGTTTGGAATCGTGATTTCTTGGAGTTGAATGAAATGAACGAAAGAGAAAAATAAACAAATATAAACAAGCAGAGTAAACAAAGTCAATTATAAAAAGTGGAAAAGATGATTATTGTAGAAATTTGTGAAATCGAACTCAAGACTTGAAATCTTCAAACGTTTTTATCCTTAGTTGTTTATTTACTTTGCTTTTTACTTATTTACTTTTATGAATCCTATCGCTATAGCGATAGCGCGCTATCCCAACTTATTGCTTTTACTCTCCTTCTTTATGTTATTACCATGTTTAACATACATAGTAAAAGTTGATATTAATTATGATTAGGACATGAAGCACAAATATTTTGTGCCAGCCCAGTGCGTATTACATACATACATTTGTACTGACCAGCTGCATAAAGAATTGCATGTTGTCTGTGACCACAACTCTCTCAACTTTGAACTTGGGCAAAAAAACACAAAATGAATTTTATCAAGCTTGTTTAATGTTTATTTAATTTCCAACTTGCTTTGTAGGTTAAGAAAATTGAAAAAAGTTATAGTTGTATTTATTGATCTGGCTTCAGTCTACAAATGACAAAATGAATGGATAAGGTCTACTACACACATTACTACCCAAACATATTCCTGAGTTCCTTACGCAAGTCCAAAGGTTGTTGAGAAACCTGATAAATAAATAAATAAATGCCCTTACTTTCCAGCCATTAATTGTTATGGTACCCTACGGAAATTCATTAACACCATTTAACACTTTTTGATTCAAGTTGACAATCATAACCAAAAAAACATGATTGATTTGTCCATCCCCATTTTTCTTCTTCTTAGAATGGTATTGGTTTATATGGTATCATATTATCATCGTTTTTTTCATTAGAGATGAGATATATGCCATCACATACAATTAAGTATTGATTGAGTATTCTCGTTCCTAGAACACCAGGCGCTTATCAAATTACAAGCTAAAACAATCAGTAAATGAATCACCATATCAGTATCATTAACAACAACACATTGACTGCATTCCAATATTGTATAACCTCAGTTGTCCAACAACACCAAGCACCAAATAAACCAACGTATAATCTATGACGTGAATGCTTTTAAGGTTTTATAGCTCAACAACACGAGTAGTAGTTGCATTAAAAAAATTAACTCATTCATTAATTCCATTTTTGTTATATGCTTGTGCGTAGTGGTACACAGCACGCAATGTATGTATTCACGCATTATCATCAGATCACTCATTAATATGCAGTAAATTGTGCAATGCAATGCGTTCAAAGCCTTTAATGATGCAACCCAGAATACTGGTGAATATAAGTTGCTAATCAGTCCAAAATTATAATAGGTATTGACAATAACAATAGAATCAATTTTCCAAATAATTAGTGGAATTTTACCTGGAAAATACCTGAACACATATACAATTTGGAAAAAAATGAAATAAAATTAGATAGATTAATTTTCTTACCACAATTAATTATCTTCAATTAGGTACATTCATAATAATATATAGTACTTTCTATGATTTCCAATGATTTAGGAACTTCATTTAGCCTTAATTCACATTTTTTTCTGTGACACCAGTTCATGCTCAGTTATTTCCCATATTTCACACTTTACAAAAAATGTGTTTAGTCAATGATCTCGATACGAAAAAAATGGTTTATATGTTATATAATATAATGAAATAATACAATCATCAGATTTAAACTTACTGATAATTAAGAAAATAAAGCTGTAAAAACGGCGATAAATATGTAGCTGATGTTTCCAAAACCAAAAATAAGTTTGATCAAGATTGAATTTGGTTTCTAATTCTACCCCCAGGGGAAGCTAGTGAGGAGCTGCAACTCATTAGGGTTCTGAATTATGACCTTTAAGGTATCTGTGTGCGAAATATGAAGAGACTTGAATTCTCCGTTCTGGAGCTATCGTGCTCCCAGACAGACAGACAACCTTGCCAAAGTAAATACTAAAGCTCCTTCGCAGCTACGTATTTCTACGTAATAAAATATTTAGAATTTCATCCTTCCACAAATTCCACATCCAAAACGACAGACTCGTACTTTTTCACATACGTCCTGAAGAAAATGCTGATCAAATCACAAGATAAAAGATCTTTATTCTTGTCACCTCCAGTACAAAACTAGCCATGATTCAAGATTCAAGAAGAGACTTACCATGGACAGTTACACACACATACATGGATGAATACAAAGAAGAAAAACAAATTGCTTTATGTCTTATGTCATATATTTTTCGTGGTGGCAAAATAAATAATAAGTAAATAGTTTTTATGACCTTCATTTTGATATTCGTTGGACCTTGCTTTTTGGTGGCAGATATAGTAATAATATTCTAAACAATAACTGTTGTAGTTAGTAATTCATAATAATAATAATAATCGCCATGTTTTGGTGGTATACTTGCTTAGGTGTGTGATGTTACGTGTGGTTCGTTCAGACGGTATGATTTGCTTATATAGTTGTCATTATTCTTGCCATTTGTAAGTTTGAACTATATTAATATAGGTAGGTAGGTACTTTTGTTTGACTGCACACATTGACAACAAAGTAAGATGAGATGATGAGATTTTACGATGAAGAATGATGAAATGATAGTTAGTGGTTAATGGATATATGAAAAAGGAAAACTAAACATATACACATTTGCATAATATGATTTGCAAGAAAATATTGTGGTTGTGTGGATGTGTGCGTGTCTTTTGTATAATGTTTCTTGCTGCGTGAAAATTTCCCATCTGCTCTTTTGAAGAAAATTTTTCAGTCTTGAAAATGGTGATAATGTTTGCTTGTGCACAAAGTTAATAAGAGTAAAAACTTTTATTGTCAAGTAAATTTTTCATTTATAAATTAAGAGGGGTGAAGGAGGGAACGTTCTGTCAAGTTGACACTCGTAAAACTTTCATTTCATAAAATCATTCCAGTGAGAAGAACAAGTGCAAGGGTTACCCAATTTTTAAAAAAATAACAGCAGGCAAAAAAAACTGTTGCACTGAAAGGCTTTAGCTATCATCATGACATCATCATTTTTATAATCCAACTGAAATAAAATGTTTTTATTTTTGATGTAAGGTCCAAAATAAACTATTTACATTCATAGCTTCTTTAGATAGAATCATTAAAAGTTGTGCATAATCATATGAGTAATCAATTTAGTCTTAGTCCTTTTCATCAGCTATTTTTTATGAAGTCGTTCGTAAACAGAAATGTTTATAAAATCATTTAATATACCACATCCATATTTAGCCAGTGAAAAAGATAAAAGCTGCAGCTCATGAGCTCATACCAGAAATCTGAAATCTCATATAAATGGTAAAGATAAGTGTGATCACTATTGAAAGTTACTGTATCACATAACAACATAATATCGTTATTATTCCACTTTACCAGCCAAGTGGCATTTATTTGTATTTCTTCAAAAAAAAATTTTTGTTTCCAAAATGTTTTTATTCAAAAGATTCATATACGGGCATCAGGATTGGGGCGTTGTTGGATTCGTTACAAGTAATAAACAAATATATTGCAGAGTTCCGATTTGGAAATTTATTATTACAGAAACTCGTTTAGAGAAGGATTATTTTTTTCAATAGTCAGAAACACTATTCAATAGCAAGTAGTCAAGTAGCCATTATACAAGTCATGAACTCAGTGAAAGAGGTCTAGTTACTCATCGAGTTAAAAACAAAATTGAAGATAATAATTTGTACAAGGCGAAGGTGACGAATCAAAGTCAAGGATATGCCTTTTCTTTTTATAGATGCCAACAAAAGCACGCTAGCCATTATACGAATAACTGCAAACCACCAAAAATAAATAAAAGGATGAGTGTGTGACTTGTACATTATTGTACACCCACACCTCCTACTCACAAAGTTAATTCAAAAGTCGCAACCACGTGTCCACAGCTGCTTTATAGTTAATGGTGTTGTTATATTTGTAGTTGAAAATGAACGTTCATCTCATATTTAACAAAAAGAAACATCTTGTCTTGCATAAAAATGATATGTGTGGTGAATGGATAATATGATATAATGATGGAAGCGGTGTGGTGTCAATTTTCTTGTAACGCCGCAGACAAATCAGCTTGCATACCAAATGCCTACACACACGCGCCAATTGCACTGGTCATTAATCAATTACTGTCTCTCTTGGACATCTCTTCAGTATTCTGTGCACTTGCACACGAGAACGACAAAATGATGGTCATTGACAGAAGAGGAGAAGACTCCTTTTTGTAAAGACTAATGCTCTTCTGCTGCTTGCCTGCTATAGTATGCTATATTATTATTATGTTTGTGTGGCCTTGAAAATGAAGTCACAAAGATTCTTCTTCTAAAATCGTGAATAAACTGGATTGGCTGCTTATATATAGTTTAATTGTGTATGTTTTTTTTAGAAAATAATTTTTACCGACATCAATTCCCTATGTATCAAGTTGAAGAGTCAACACAGTCAAGCAGCGTGGAAGTCAACATGTTAGATGAGGCGCAAGGAGTTGACTCTTATGGCATAGGAGAAGTAATCTGGGGCAGTGTGCTACTGCTTGGAATATTTTCGGTGAACATCTCAGTTCTTTGGGTGGTGAGCAGGTCCAGGGAGCTATGGAAGCCTAGGCATTTATGGATGGCATGTCTTTGCATAACGGACATATTCGTTGGAGCACATAAGGCTTTGGAACTGTTGATTTTTGCATTTCCCTACAGAGAACTTTGCGTTTTACAGAGGTATAAAACTTGGTGGCATCATAAATTGAGTTATTAATTAGGAATATGCCGTGTAGTAATAATAATATCGTTTGTGCTGTTTTTTGTAGAGCAACCTTGGGGATTCCGTATGTTGTCAACATGCTAATTTTAAGCCTCCTCTCGTTGGACAGATTCATTGCCGTTCGCTACCCTTTCTTTTACTCATCCTCTGTGTCTAATAAGCATGTACGTTTGAGATATATTCATTAAAATGTTTTGAATAAACTTTTAAATTTAGGGTTAATTTGGAATTGTTGGGATATTTTTTTAGGTTCTAATTGGTTTCATAATTGTATTACTGGCTGGAAGCTCCTTGGCAGCTTTATCTATTTCTATGGGGCTACGTGATCCAATATGCCGACCTCAAAGTCTCCAACTTGTATACCTAACAATTGTCCTCACCATATGCTCCGTGATAACCCTATTTTTCAATAGCTCTGTACTCAGAATTGCGAAAAGGCAACTGAACGCCATTTATGCACAGGAACCTTCGCTTGGTCGAGGTCGTCGACGAGTGTCAGTTGTCTGTACAAATTGTGGCTACAAAAATGAAACATTTGTGAATACTCTGCTCCCCATGCCAGTACCCTCTTCTACCTCTTCTGGCCAAGCTCATGGACAATTGGAATGCCTGCTATCAAATGATAATTCAATGCCCTCCTCGTGCAATGCGCCACAAACACATACCTCAATTTTACCCATGGCAGACGCTGGGGTACTAGGATCAGTAGACATGGAACTGAATTTAAGGGATTACGAAAATGAACTGTCAAATGGAGGAGGAGGTCTAACTGGAAATATTATGCATTCATTAGGCTGCGGTGGTGAACAGGATGAATCTGGTTCTCACTTGGTTGACGAAACAACAACACCTTTGGTTAGAACGGTTTCACTTCCCACAATACCAGATACTGTTTCTCTACCGCTTTCTGTAGTCGTTCAACCAGATCCATCATTACGCCCGCAAATCGTGCTCGGCAATTTCCCAGCGGATCTTGGAGGTAAAATAGTATCCATGTCTAATTTGGATAGCGTTTCTTTAACAAACACAAATGGAGGAGGTGGTAGTGGTCTTCCCACAGTTACGACAACGGCAGTTCAACCCGGTTCAGCAGTAGCTGGTCATCACCTGCTTCCAAGAAGCAGATCCCTAATGACGTGTGGAACTCATAAAATCACTCCAACAGCCGCTCCGCGACTTCAATTATTCCGGAATCTTCACTTTGCCAGGACACACATGTTTCATGTGAGTATTTTCATTAACTGTTATGCCAATACTCACACTTTTCCTCTTCAATTATATGTCATTGGTGCCCTTTCTCCGTAAAAACACCAATATACCCTTACTCTGTCATTCAAGAAAGTTTGGGATTTAATTAAATGTTTTTTTATGAATGTATTTTACCTCGCACACAGGTTGGTCGTTTATTCCCATCAATAAGATTTGCACGCACAGTTCTTCTCATAATGATTCCCATGTGGATTTTTATATTACCTATCGTCACAATCATTCCACTTCATCGAGGTTGCGAGGATGGAAACAAGTCTGAACTTAACTTGAATTTTTGCGAGCTGGTGGATACCTTGTGGCGTTATTTGTTTGTGCACATGCGATCCATCCTCCCCCTACAAGCTATTTTGGACACGCTGATTTATGCATTTGGTTCCAAAGAGTTTCGACAAGCGGTAAAGAAAATACTGAGGAAATTTCGACAGCCAAAGCAGTAAAATGCAACAGAAAAAAATGTAACGTATTTTCTCAAAGTAACATTTTGCATTTTTATAAAAGGTTAATTATCATTATGAGTACGTATATACTATATTATTTCACATGTCAAGATTAAAATTTTAACCTGGAATGAACAATGTATTAAATGAAGATACATGCTATTGTTATTAATATTATGAACTGTACACTAATTTATGTATAATTATATAATTTGCTAAAGTGTATTTTATGTTTGATATAATGGAGTGACCTGTTTAAGTACGATGAATCAACATTATAATAATTATAATTAATTAATGATGATTAAGCACTGTCAATGTAATGTGACAAAAAGAAATGTATGATCTCTCCCAGATCTCTTTATATATAAATATTTGGGGACAAGCATTTGTAATCACTATTTAAAAAGTCCCCCTGGCGTCATGACGACACACAAGTCATCCTCACCCCCACCATTTCACTGGTTATTATATGTACATATGAATTTTACTTTTTCTTTTGTTAGTTATCATAATACATATATAAATGTTATGAGAAACTATGGATTATGTATAATAAATATACTTTGTACCTTGATTTGTACTTAATATTATAGTTATATCCATATATCATGGTTTGTTTTATGTAAATGGAACATGTATA